>ML812416.1:99561-109746 GCA_009831015.1 Picea engelmannii
CCCTATTCATTACTGCTAGAACTGATGAGACATAGACATGGCTGGATGGTCAATTCGCCGAGGACTTTTCGTAGCTCCCTTTTCTCCCCCGATTCTGGATGGCACAGCACAGAAGATTCTCTCATTCCCCAATCCCCTTTGCGCAGTTGGACAACTCAATTGTTGTGATTGTGTGGGATTGTCGGAACTTCCGGATGGATGGATTCTCTACAACCTAGATCAGATCAGATTATGGAGTGGGGGGAGGCACTTAACCCAACAAGACTTCCCTTCAACCAGGAAGAGGAGGGTAGGCATGGCATGATGCTATGAACCCCCTACCTTACCTTTAGTGTTACCATACAACCTACCCACCTTAAGGGAAGGAAGACCTAGACCTGCCTTCTACCTAGTACCACTTACTGAATTAATCGCTTAGTGCCTACTCACTATACCTTTTTTGGGTACCACTATTTAGATTTTCGGAACGGGCCGACAAATACTTACTTGTTAGGAATTAAAACTACATTGCTAGTAGGAACTTTAGTTTAGATGCTTGCCTTAACTTTGAGAGTGAACGGGCGTGCTTGGGTGGGCTGGCACGACCACACGACCATTTGTCTTGACCTTGTATATGCCTACTCACTTTACTTATGTGTTACTCTCTGCTCTTTACCAACCTTTCACTTCGTACCTCACCAAACTTAGTGATTTGACTTAGTTAGGTACACACTTAGATCTGTTGTATTTACTTGATCAACCTATTTCCCTTTATTTCAGTGTTTCCACACACCCTACCCACCTTAAGAACTAGACCTACCCTATACCACTTTCATTAATTGCTTAGTGGATACAGCTATGAACCCTTCTCTTATCAGGACCGCGATCACACTACCTTACCCTTCCCATAGCCCCACCACATAACACCATCACGTAGTACCCCCTTCTTATCCATGCAATTTTGTTATTAGCTTCTATATACGTTATATTCTTGAATCTTTTTTTAGTTCATTTGTTGACTTACAGCCCGGGCTAGCGCCCGAAATCACTCTTATCTTTACTTTATGGATGAACTCGGCCAACCAGATACGGTTTATGAATGCAGACAGCCAGCATTGCCAGGAAGGATATGGACGCCCACTTGCTCATGTTCATGCCTGTAACCACCTGTTCTACCAGTCTTTACTTACTGCCTTCACCCTAGGAGATGGAGTAATGCCCAACCCATTGCTGAAGCCAGGAATACGAGGGAGGGTAGCCACTATGAACAACCCCCTACCTTCCCTTGGTTCCACACCACCTCTTGACCTACCTGAATTAATAGACCTGCCCTAAACACTTGCTATTAATCGCTTAGTTGGGTGGGACTGCTATAGAAACTTCTCTTATCAGGAATGGATGGATAGATGGGATCCCTTACCCTTCTATTTACCCCTTTCCACACAACCTCTTTACCCTAGACCTTTCTACCTATACCACTTGGATTCATGAATGCTTAGGGGGTTGTACTATTTCTAATTTCGGGCCGGGATCGGAATGAACCCCCAAATATGATTGATTCATGAAGACAACATTGCCAGTAGATGCCTTTTCTCACACTTGCTAGATGTTGGATAGACGGGCTTTGATAACCATTGCTTACATCTTCATACTTGGTACGACACTTAGAACACATTGCTATGAACCTTATCAACCTATTTGCCTTTACTTAACTGTTACCACCATCAACCCACCTGCTTCACCTATATTTACTGCCTTACCCAATCTTTTTTATTGGAGGACGGGCGGCTTGCTTAGTTAGGCACTTTGAACTGGACTATTTAACCTCTTGATATGCCTACTTTAAGTAATGAATTGAAGTTGGACAACTACCATTGTTGGGTTGGATCGGATTGAAGGGCTGGCTTCACATAAAGCATCACGGGCGTTCGACAACAAACAAACAAACACTTGCTTAATGAATCTTACTTTGTAGGCACTTTTACCTGTCGTATTACCTTTTGCTGGAAAGATTACTGAAGTGTTACCTACAACAGCTACCAACTTACAACCTAGCGTATTAACAAACCTTTCGAGACCGGCTCAATCAATTACCACCTTAACTTTGACCATTGCACGGGGCGGGGGGCGTTCAAATAGAAGCATCATTTTTGGACGGGTGTTCGAAAACAATTGATGAAAGAATCGTACTTGGGTATCACTATGAATATGCGTTTACCTTATGCCTACTTGCCTTTATTTCATTGTTTCCTACTCTAATCAAACCACCTTTACTCACCTACCTGATACTCACTAAACCCTACCTCATGCCCTAACCTATTCAGCCAGGAATCTTCTTAGTAGGTACCACTATTTATTTTCTCGGGGGGACGAGCCTTCACCCGGTCAGCCAGATACCATTGATGAATGAAGACAGAATTGCTAGGATATGCTTGCCTTTCATGTTAGTACCTCTTATCACCACCAACTACCTCTTCTATTTACCCACCGATATTGACTGCCTGCCTCACTTATCCTACTTTGTAATTCCCCCCAAACTTATAGCATTGGATGATCAGATGGAAGGGATTCACATAGAGCATTGTTTGCCGGCTTCCAACCCGTCTCGTCTCCTGCAAGGTTTTCATTTGGTTCGTCGTCGAGATGGCCGGTCCAAGAAAGGATTCCCGAGGCTTAGATAAGGAGGAACCCACTTGGGTAACTGTTACAAGCCTCGATTTAATCGGTGGGTATCCATCGGCCGATTTGGTTTCTTTCTTTCCTTGGGCATCGGTTGGTGATGGAGAGGCTTCAGCGAATCAGTTTATTCCACTATGCGCCTCCCTCGGAGCGAAAGCAATCCTCCGAGGGACATAAAATATGCTGGCTTTTCAAGTCATTATTCATAATTGAAGCAATACCAGACTATTTGGGGGATATAGTCATTTTTGTCACCATAGGGGTTGTATCGCAAGGCTATTCAACAACATAGGGGAAGCAGCTAATGGTCAGAGCAACATACTATCAATTGATTGTAGGCCAGTTTACAAGTTGGGCATCGATGGAATTATCAGATGCTGTGTAATAGACCATGAGAGACTTAGAATCCTATGGGAGATCCATAATGTAGTAGCAGGAGGCCACTGCGGTGGGAAGGACACAACACAAAAAGTACTTCAAATAGGATTGTGGTGGTTTACTTTGTTCAAAGACGTTAAGGAATATGCTAAATCTTGTGACATCTACCAAAGAACAGGATGACCATCCAGAAGGGATGAACTTCCGTTGCACTTGGTGGTCATGCTACAATCGTTTGATAAATGGGTGATGGATTTTATCAGGCCCATCAACCCTGTGAGATATTCAAGAGCCCGATACATCATCACCACTACCGACTACCTTACCAAATGGTCAGAGGCAACACCGACTCAGGATTGCAGCACCAAAACAGTTGCAAGGTTCATCTTCAAGAACATCATATCCAGGTTTGGGTGTCCCAGGAGATTGACAACCGATCAGAGTCAACACTTGATGAGAAATACAATTCAGGCTCTGATGCAAGATTTTATGGTGCAACACCACACTAGCAGCCCCTACCATCTGCAAGCTAATGGGACTGTAAAAGCCTTCATGAAAATACTGGAATGAGGATTGACGAAGGTCTATGTCATAAATCACTATGATTGGGATGAAAGGATACCTACAGTGCTATGGGAATATTGGATGATGACCAAGAAACTTACAAAACACACTCCCTTCAATTTGGTCTATGGTAGGGAAGCAATCATGCCAGCATAGTTCCTCGTACCAAGTTTGTTCATTATCTTGATTTCTCCTGTAGGAAAAATCCAAAAATTTTCTTATAGGTTGGATTTTTCTTGCACGAACAATGTCACTGAATTCAAAGCTTTATTATTAGGTATTGAAAACACATATAATCTTGGTTGTGGTCACCTTTCGATTTTTGGAGATTCCGAGCTTGTTGTGAACCTTGTACGTAAGATTTACTCTTCTAGCAACAAGTTGATGAAACAATACACCCAAACCATTTGGGCACTTATATTGAACCTTTTATCTTTCAACATCACTCATGTTAAGAGGGAATTGAACTCAATGGCTGATCGGTTAGCTATTTTTGCAGCCTCTCCTAATCGACAACTTCTGCCACACATACTTGATTGTACTTTTCATTCTCTATATTGTCCACATATCCCTGACAATATAGAATCTTGGCAGGTATTCCCTAACGATGAGAGCATATGTTATTTCATTCAAAATGAACCTTATAAGCCCAACGAAATTATATCCATAGAAGATAACAAGATTCCTAAGGGCTTGACTCCTCTAGAGAGTTCGTCTTCATTGAGTGATGTAGGCAATAAAGAGAAACAAAAAGTGTTGAAATAATGTAACTGCAAAGTGTATTCTTATTATTATTTGATATATTATTCATTGGATCAATCCCCATTGTGGATTGATCATGTCGGCTATTGTAAAAGGACAAAATCCCCTTTTGCGGATTGGTCATAATGTAATTGTAAAAGGAAAAAGAAGAAGTCGGCCCTGAAATATAATAAAGGTGGTTATAACCACCCATATTAAGAAGTTGGCCCTGCCAGTGAAGAGACACTTCACATGTGCCATATTAGTATAAATAAGAAGGCTAGCGCCTCACTTAGATACACCTCATTTGCTCATTTTGAGAGACAAGTTTCAGAACTGCAGTTGGATAAGAGAGAGAGAGAGTGGCACATCTTTGGGAGAGGATCTTCTGTATTAGCTTGAGTTATCTCTTGGCATTGTATTGACTATCTATAATAAGGAAGTTTTGCTGGGTTTTCTTCCCCTAGAGGGTTTCCCAAGATAAATGCTGTGTCTCTTGTGTGTATTTCTCAGTGATCTTGTCTTATGTTGCTGTTATCTATTGAAATGCAAAGAACTATAATAATGGCTTAAACATTAACATGGTATCAGAGCCAAGCTGAAGAAAACATCTTTCACAAGAATGAAAAACGTCACCGTTGTCGTACATGCAAATTAGGGATTTTAGATGGTGAATCTTCTCAACCCTAAAACCATCTAGAAAAGTGCGCCCTCCCCCAAGGATTACTTTGGAACTCTCAACGCACCTTCTCAGTGGTTAGATCTCCCAAAAAGTGAAACCCTAGTTTCACAAAGTACTAGAAAACTAGAGAACCAGAAGTACCAGAAGTACCAGAGTACCAGAGGTACCAGAAAACCAGAAGCAGAAGTCCAAAAATCCGCAAATCAAGTTTGAGGGGGTAAAAGTTGGATTTTCGAAATTTTGACTGCACCAGCTTACTCGCCTCAGCTCAACGCATCTATCCCCTGGATCATAATTTCAAAATTTGAAGTTTGAAAAATCAGGGTTTCCTCATAAAACCCTAAGTTGCAGTTGCAGTAGCAGTCTCAGAACCAGTTGCAGTTGCATCCGTACTACCAGTTGCAGTCACCCTTGAAGTTTTTAAAGAGTTGGTAATGATTACCGTTGCTGCCAGATGGATCCACTACCTGCAAATGCTATCAGAGGTATGTACTCACATATGTTTAAATGGTTAAACTTTAAAGAGTATTTGCAGGAGAAGGGATCTCTTGCCATAGATCCAGAAGGATATCAAGATCCAACACATTTAGAGGAATGATGCAACCCAGGTGTGATTATTCTGATATGCATCTATTCGATATGACATTATTTTGATCAGTGTTGCATATTGTAGCTATGACCATCATTCTAACCTTTGATCAAAATCCTAGTCAAGGTATTAGATGGATTAAAAGTTGAGATAATAGAACTCACTCTCTAACCCAACCTTCTGTCAAGATAGTGTATTGTCTTAGTACAAAAGACAGGTTGAAGAAAGCACTCGTCATCTTGAGTGAATGAGACTCGAAAGAAAAGCAAGCACTCATTCCTGAGGACAAGGCTCCAGGTTTGATTAATCAAGTTAATAAGATTCAAAAGTACACATGACAAGTTGATGACTATAGTTGAGATAACAATCTTTGTAAAGTATCATACTTGATAGCATGTGAGCATATAGTGGTAAATGCTTAACGTAATCGTTTGTCTGATACAACGAACATCTCCTCTAGGAAGAATCTCGTGTGTTAGTTCCAGGTTGCCATGTTTGATCACAACACTATGAGAGTGTTGACCTCATTTCGTATTGTATTCTTTACCTTTAATATTTGCTTCAAACAAATTACAAGTGATAGCTCTAAAGGAGCTAGTATGGTGATTGTCCATGATGTTTCTTTATATTATCAAAATGATATTATTCTTGCTTGCTGTTTTGTTGACCTTGCTCTAGGTCACAGGTAATAACCCTGAGGAAGCTATAGTGAAGGTTGCAGAAGGAAACATGCTAAAGGAGAGACCATAAATGAAGCAATCATCATTGGAAAAGAAGAAGGTGGCTTGCATAATCTAAAGGGTCACTCAGAAGCTGCCATGACCCACGCCATTGAGAATCCATGTGAAATTTGGCATAGAAGATTAGCGTCACTAACTACAAGGCACTACCATACATATGCAAAGCAGTCATAGGTTTACTAGAACTCAAGGTTGACCATGAAGGCGTATGCAATGGATGTGCACAAGGGAATAACATCAAGAACCCTTTTTCGAAGAGAGACAACAAAGCATAAGGAGTCCTAGAGCTCATCCATTCAGATGTATGTGGCCCAATGCCATCGTCCTCCATTAGTGGGTATGTATACTATGTATCATTTATTGATGATTATTCTCGTAAGACCTGGGTGTATTTTTTGAAATCTAAAGATGATGTGTTCAACAAGTTCAAGGAATTCAAAGCCTTGATAGAGAACCTTTCCGAAAGAAAGATCAAGATACTCAGGTCAGATAATGGAGGAAAATATACCTCAAAAGAGTTCGTGAGTTCTGCAAAGATGTTGGGATCAAGAGGGAACTCACTACTCCCTATAATCCTCAACAAAACGGTGTAGCTGAACGAAAGAACAAAATGATAATGGAAGCTGTGAAGACTCTGATACATGATCAAGATCTTCCAATGTGCTTATGGGTAGAAGCAACAATGACAACCGTTTATGTGCAAAACCGATTATCCCATAGTTCACTTGGGTTCAATACCCCAGAAGAGATGTTCACCAGAAAGAAACTAGAGGTAAGCCATCTTTAAATATTTGGTTGCCCACTATTGATACATATACCGAAAGAGAAAAGAAACAAGCTGGAACCCTCAAAAAAGAAGGGAATATTTGTGGGATACTGTGAGGTCTCCAAGGCCTTCAGGATCTATATACCAGGTCACCGTTATATTGAGATCAGCAGGGATGTGATCTTTGATGAAGATGCAATGCTCAAGAAATCGATAAAATGCCAGCTTGAAGAGGTATATGAAGAGGAACCTGTAATCCCCAGAGTTGCAGAATCAGTGAGGGAAGACGTAGTTTCCCCTGATGAGGAAATTCCAGAAGACCATGACATGGTATAATTTCAAGAACCGCCTCATATGACAATCCTCCGTAAAAGAAAGCCAACTTGGGCTAGAGAGCTCATTCAAGATGGAGAGAAGTATGGTGTTCCACAAGGAACCACCAGATAGGTTAAAAGACCAAATCCATTCTCCAGTTATACGGCTTTGATGTGTGATCTCCTAGAGAAGGAGCCTACCTACTTTGAAGAATCCATTCAGATGAAAGAATGGGCAGATGCCATGACAGAGGAATACCAATCCATAATAAATAATGATGTATGGGAAATAGTTCCCAGACCGAAGAGTAAAGACATGGTATCCTCCAAATGGCTCTTCAAAATAAAACACGCTGCTGACAGAAGTATTGAGAAATATAAAGCAAGATTCGTCGCTCGTGGCTTTTCTCAAAAGGAAGGCATTGAATATGAAAAGACATTCGCTCATGTAGCCAGATACACTTCGATCAGAACCATCATAGCCCTTGCAGCTAAGATGAAGTGGAAGTTGCATCAAATGGACGTAAAGACAACCTTCCTAAATGGTGTCATCAAAGAGGAATTATATATAGAGCAACCTCAAGGATTTGAAGTTGAAGACATGAAGTCTCATGTCTGCAGGTTGAAGAAAGAATTATATGGATTGAAGCAAGCTCCTAGAGCTTGGTATGGACGGATAGACAGTTTCCTGATGAGCTTGGGATTTACCAAGAGTAAAGCAGATTCTAACCTCTACTTCAAAGTTATGAACGATGATCCAATAATATTACTGCTATATGTGGATGACTTATTGTTAACCGGAGAAGAAAATCTCATCACTTAATGTAAGAAGAGACTTGCCTCAGAATTTGAAATGAAATACCTTGGCCTAATGCACTATTTCTTAGGTCTTGAGGTATGGCAGAGTCTAGAGAGGATCTTCCTTAACCAAGGGAAGTATGCAGTCGAAATCTTGAAGAGATTCGACATGTTGGAATGCAAGTCCATGAATACACCCATGGAAGCGAAGCTGAAGCTGCTGGTCGACACTTCGTCAAAATTGATTGATGCCATGTTGTACATACAAATTATTGGATCGCTGATGTACCTAACGAACACCAGACTAGACATTTGTTTTTCCATGAACACTTTGAGTCAGGTTCTGGTAGAACCCATACATGTTCACCTAGTGGCTGCAAAACATGTGATGAGGTACCTTAAGGGTACAATAGATTGTGGTCTCAGCTATGATGGAGATCATGATTTCACATTGAGTGGATACACTGATGCAGATTGGGCAGTAAGTGTTTCTAACAGGAAAAGCACTTCAGGATGCTGTTTCAGTTTGGGATCAACCATGATATCATGGCAGAGTAGAAAGCAATCTAACATTGCTCTCAGCACAGCGGAAGTAGAATACATTGCTGCATGTTTTGCTAGCTGCGAAGCTATATGGCTTCGAAAGTTGTTGACCAGTCTATTCGACCTAGAGATGGAAGCAACCACGATCCTATGTGACAACCAGAGCTGCATAAAGATGACAGAGAATCCTGTATTCCATGACAGGTCGAAGCACATAGAGATCCGATATCATTACATTTGTGACATGGTGCAGAGAGGAGCCTTAAAGCTCCAGTACGTTAGCATGGATGAACAAGTTGCTGATGTGTTGACCAAGCCTCTATCTTGTGTAAAGTTTGAGCACTTTCGAGATAAGATTGGTATAGTCCGAAAGGACCTTCCTCAAAAGGGGGAGTAGTTGTTGTGATAAGACATCTCTTGCT
Organism: Picea engelmannii; assembly: GCA_009831015.1. Classification (NCBI taxonomy): domain Eukaryota; kingdom Viridiplantae; phylum Streptophyta; class Pinopsida; order Pinales; family Pinaceae; genus Picea; species Picea engelmannii. Next base: position 108,757 of record ML812416.1, read on the forward strand.
TCCAGCTTTATTGCTATGACGTAAAGCAAGACGCTGTGATGAGACTAGAACTGTGCTTCTGGCTTAACTGTTGCGACGTAAAGCTAGTCTAGTATCCTGCTTCCAGCTTGATTGCTGTGACATAAAGCAGGACAAGTATCTTGCTTCCAGCTTTATTGCTGTGACATAAAGCAAGACGATGTGATGAGACTAGAATTGTTCTTCCGGCTTAACAACTGTGACGTAAATCCAGTCTAGTATCCTTCTTCCATATTGATTGATGTGATGTAAAGCAGGACGAGTATCTTGCTTCCAACTTTATTGTTGTGACGTAAAGAAAGACGATGAGATGAGACTAGTACCGTGCTTCCGGCTTGAAAGCTGTGACGTAAAGCCAGATGAGTATCTTGCTTCCAAATTTATTGCTGTGACGTAAAGCAAGACGATGAGATGAGCCTAGTAGTGTGCTTCCGACTTGACAGCTGTGACGTAAATCTAGTCTAGTATCTTGCTTCCAGCTTAAGTTTTGTGACGTAAGCAAGATGTTGAGATGAGACTAGTACTATGCTTCCAACTTGAGATGTTGCGACGTAAAGCCAGTCTAGTATCTTGCTTCCAGCTTGATTACTGTGACGTAAAGCAAGACGGGTACTGAGCTTCCATCTTGACAGCTGTGACGTAAAGCCAGTCCTGTATTATGATGAGCCAACCTCGTGCTGTGATGATGATGATGTATTAGTTTTATACTATGTCATATTGATGCAGATGATGATTGCATTCCTTTGAGAATGACAATGCTGCCGATGAAGAAAACTTCTGATGATTTATAGATACACCAGTCAGTGTTCCAAGATGATATTGATGATGCTGTTCTCTCACCCACTTGATGCTGTTGATGATGTTGTCCTCTCTCTCTCGCCTGATGATGTTGAAGAATACCCTTCTTGTTAAGGGGGAGTGTTGAAATAATGTAACTGCAAAGTGTATTCTTATTATTATTTGATATATTAT
>ML812417.1:0-12323 GCA_009831015.1 Picea engelmannii
GTGATACCTCCAACCTTTTGGGTTGACATTCATGGCTCTATGTTACTTAATATGGATTCTTTTCAGGCACCATCTCCTCTGCATTCAAAACCATGCATAGAACTGTTTCTTCTTCCTGGTTCCTTATTGATTTCTCTTTAGAAGTCACTTCACTTTTAAATTATTCTTGACTTGATATCTTCATGCTCTTATGGAAATACCTTCACACCTTTGGAGTGCATAAAAAATCCTCTACTATTCTAGATTTCCTTCCTGGAGTGTTGACATGCATTCCTATTAGCTGGGTATCTATCTCATGATTTCTTCTTCCATTATCTTAGGATGTTTTTGGAATTGATTCCATCCAAGAGTTTTTCCTTGTCTACTTTGCATACTTGCCATTGCATATTATGCTGATATTAATTTTTAGCATTCCATTATTGTTTGGATTCCTCTGATTCAAATCCTACATGAACACATTATAATTCCAGTCATATTCTCTGAGTAACCTTGGTTAGTTAAGACCAACTTATTTCTTGAAGAAATTTGATTTAGCCTTCTGACATGCATATTCAACTTCTGTCATGCCATGTTTGATGACCTTCAGGCCATGCTTCCACTGTGCATTATGATAGTAATAATGGAGCTACTATCTCCAATCTGTAGGGTTGATCCTTAGAGATGTCACATCTTATCTCCAAACTCTTTCATATTCCATAAAACCTTCCTTACTTATTCCCATTCTTTTCATATCCATACGAACTTATGGTTCATGCATTATCATGTATTCAAGATGGATTTCTCCACCTAGAATTCAGATTTGATGTGAAAATATTTTCACGTAGATTGTCTTACCCATAAAATAATTCCATTTGGGGTTTCCATACTCCTTATTGAACCCAACATCTGATCCAATGAATTTTGAAAAATATCAAATGTAGAATAAATAATTTTCCCTGTCCTTATTCCTTATTTCTTCTATTTGAAGACAAATCTAACACTTTTTCTATTTTAATGTAACTATTACATTTGGAATCCTCTTTTCGAGACCTTTCCAATCATGAATTCCTACTCCAAAATCCACAATAAAAGCCTAGCGAGTGCTAGCTCCTCCCCTTGGATTCCGTCTATGTGACCTCCAACTCGAACCTGGGGCTCAACTTCCGAGCGTTTCGGGACTTCGCGTTTCACGAAGTTGGGAAATAGCTCACCTCCTTTCTCCTGATTTTCGATTCCCGAAATATGCTCGTGTCAGATCAATGTTCCATGACCCTCCATGATCCAATGACCCAGATCTCCTCTTTGTGTTTTAGAACTTCACATTTTGCAAAGTTGGGAGATAACTCACCTCCTTTCTCCTGATTTTCAATTGCTGAAATCCGCTCGCGTCAGATCAACGGTCCACGACCCTCCACGATCCAATGGTCTAGATATACTCTTCACGTTTTAGAGTTTGTTCTCCACTCCTCACAATTTCCCCGATCTGCAAAATCCCCTTCTCAATGAAAGGAATTGATGGTAAGAACTTCTCCCAGATTGACGTCCCAAACTATTCCTCCTGAGCTTTTAATCCCTCCCGAATTGGGAAAAATTCTAAGTGTCAAAGTTTATGGCCTTTGAGATTCCTCTTGTGAGCTCAAATATTCTGGGTCCCACTTACACTCTTGCTTACGCTCTCGAGCCACTATTCCTTCTCAGCTTTTTGATTTACTCATTTTTCTAAGGGATTCTACCTTTGCTTCTTCCAAAGTGATCCTTGCGCTTTCTTGACGACTTAACGTTCTCTTGATATTTATTACCTTCTTCTCCTTCAACTTCTTAAAGAGTCCCTTCGACACTTAGTCGAGTTTTGGATCTATGAACTCCTTGCAATAGAGTCTTATGCAATATTTGGGTCCTTCCAGATGACTGTGCACACCTTGCAGCAATCACTTTGCGCTCCTAGCAAAGGGAAAGTTTCCTTCTCTCTCTTATGATCTTCAGAATCGAAACATATTCCTTCAATGCACTCCTTGCAGACTGTGTGCACGCCTTGCACATACTTAATCGAAGAGAAACAATTGAAAGTTTTGCAAACATCTCAGAATTTCATATATTCGTAAAGAAATTCATTCATTCATGAACAATAACAATAACATGGAACTGCAAACAATAATAACACCATGCATTGGATCAACTTTTCTCTTTTATATTCATTCAGAAGTAAATGGCTACATCTATGACCAAACAACAACTAAAATCTCAGAAATTTCCTACTAAATCTTAGCAGCCTCATTTGGGCGTAAAAGACCTTTATTTATCTCAGAGGTTCCTTAGGGTTCCCCTCCTACTACTCGTCTACTCCAAAATGAAAACCTAACTGCTACCTAAATTCAATTATATTCAATACTAGGAGTGAAACTCCCAGACAACTTGTGATCATTCATCTTCCAAGCGTTTGATATTCTTCCATTTTTCAATCATCTCAGAAAGATTCGCAGTAACTGCCAGCGTTTTAAGATTCCGAAATGATTCCCAGGTGTCGATTTTTCCTGCCACACGTGCTTTCTAACGATGCTCCTGCATCATACTCACCTGGACAAAAATTCATGGACTCCTGTCCATGAGCTCCTACACCGAATTTCCATGCTTCTGGATATCAACTTCATTTTCCCAATTGACATCTTCTATTGGGTGTCCCTTCCACTTGACCAAATATTCAAAATAGGTCTTCCTCTTGGTCTTCTTGGCAATCCTTTGATCAACTATCTTCTCGATCTATGGTTTTTCTACTACATGGATTTGTTTCTCCCACTGGACCTTCTCTTGGTATTATGATCCCTCTATGTCATCTTCATTGTAAGGATACAGGTTTGAAACGTTGAATATGGGTGATATGCCCACATCATCTGGTAGCTCAATCTTATAGGCGTTTGCATCAAAATTCCTTAATATCTTACATGGCACTATCTTCTTCATGTTTGACTTGTTATATGTTCCTCTAAGGAACCTTTCTTTGTTGAGATATGACAGAACCTGGTATCCTACTTCAAATTGAAGATCTTTGCGATGTTGATCAACTTTGTGTTTGTACTCTTGTCTAGATCTCTACAACTGCCCTCTAATTTGGCTATGGAGATTCTGCATTTCTGCAACAAAATATTCTACTCCAGCGCTTCTGATCTCACTCTGTTCCAAGTCTCTCAAATCAGATATCCCCCTGGGTTGCATTACATATAGTATATGCAATGGGCTCTTTCCAGTGCTCCTGTTTGGTGAGTCATTGTATGCAAATTATGCTTGTGGCAAAATCCAATCCCACTGATTATGATGCTTAGTGACCAGACTCCTCAATAAGTTTCCCAAACTTTTGTTTACCACCTCAGTCTGTCCATTTGTCTAAGGGTGATAGGCTGAGCTGAAGGAAAAATCTTTCCCCTATTTCTTCCATAGTGTTCTCTAGAAATGATCAACAAATTTAGTGTCTTTGTCTAAGACAATGGTCCTGGGTAGTCCATGAAGTCTCACAACTTCCTTGAAAAAAAAAATTGAAACATGTGTTGCATCACTAGTCTTCTGGCATGGGATAAAGTGTGCCATCTTTGAAAATCTATCCACCACCAAAAATATGGAATCAATTCCTCTTTGCGTTCTTGGCAGTCCCAACAAAAAATCCATGCTTATTGCATCCCAAGGCCTCTCTAGCATTGGCAATGGTTGATACAATCCAGTGTTCTTTCTTTTACCCTTTGCATGTTGGTAGATTCTACATCTGTTCACAAATTTTATCACTTTTGTTCTCATATCTGGTCAATAGTACGAACTTCTCAACTGTGCAAATATTTTATCATGGCCAAAATGTCCAACCAATCCTCCAATATGCTTTTCCTTCAAAATATTATATTTCATTGAGGATTTTGGTATGCACAATTGATTTCCCTTGAACATCAATCCCTCTTGAATCATATACTCTATCCACTGGCTCCTGTCTCTCAGTACAAGATTTGTACATGCTTCGTATGCTTCCTTGAAATCTGCATCATCACACTACATATCCTTCAAGTTTTCAAACCCCAAGGTCTTCACCTGAAACTCCTACAGAATCAAACATCTCCTGCTTAATGCATCAACAACTTTGTTAGCATTCCCAACAATATGTTTTATGACAAAAGTAAAATTCTACATAAACTCAATCCACTTTGCATGTCTTTGATTCAATTTTTCCTGTCTGGTTATGAATTGTAAAGCTTGGTTGTCGCTATACAAGAGAAATTCCCGTGGAACAAGGTAGTGTCTCTATTTCTTCAAGGATTGAATTATGGCATACAAGTAATTATCATATGTGGAGTATCTTCTCTTAGTCTGATTCAACTTCTCACCGAAATAGGGAACAAACCTATTATCCTAGCTCAAAACTACTCCAATTTCAACTCCATTTGCATCACATCTCACTTGGAATGTCTTTCCAAAATTTGGTAAGACCAGAATTGGTCGTTTTGCTATTTTCTCCTTCAGTATATTGAAGATCATCTCGGCCTCCTCTGTCCATTTAAAATATTTGTGCCTCTTTTTCATTGTATCCATCATTGGTCCACAAATCCCATTGAAATCTCTGATCAACTTCCTATAGAAACTTGATAATCCATGGAAGCTTCTTACCTCAAACATACTCCTTGCTGATGGACATTACTTGATTGCTTTCACCTTCTCTGGATCCATCTTCAGTTCATTTGAAGAGATCACAAAACCTAAGTAAATGAGCTATGTATTCATAAAAGATGACTTCTTCAGGTTTATCAACAACTTGTCCTCCTGCAGTCTCCTCATGACTAGTGTCAGGTGTCTCAAATGCTCCTCTTTATTCCTGCTAAAGACCGGTATATCATCCAAATAGACAACCACAAACTTGCCAATTAAATCTTTCAGTATTTCATTCATCAGCCTCATAAAATTACTTGGGGCATTTGTTAAGACAAATGGCATAACAAGCCACTCATACAAACCTTCGTATGTCTTAAATGTTGTCTTCCACTCATCACCTTCTCTCATTCTTATCTGGTGATATCCACTTTTCAAATCTATCATAGAAAATAAATTTTCTCTACTTAAACAGTCCATCAAATCATCCATTCTTTGCAAAGGGAACCTATACCTGATGGTGATCTTGTTGATGGCTCTTGATTCTGTACACATTCTCCATTCTCCATCCTTCTTTGGACTCAACAGAGTGGGAACTACACATGGACTCAAGCTATCTCTGACCAAACATTTGTCTAACAATTCATGGACTTGGTTGTTTACCTCCTCATTCTACAAGGTTTCTATCTGTATGCTTCTTTGTTTGGCAGACTTGCTCCTAGTATCAAATCAATATGATGGCTGATAGTTCTTATGGGTGGAAATGAGTTAGGCATCTCATCCACCACTATGTCAACAAAATTATCCAACAATTCCTCAACTTATTAAGGTAAATCATCCATCGAAGTACTTGTAAGGATAACTCTGGGTTTCCTTACCATAACAAACTACATCTCCTGTTCTTTCTTGACTTATTTAAGGAGTTCCTTCCCGCTCATGAGAAGTATGTTTGTGTTTCCTTCCTCTTTCACTTTCTTCTCTTCTCTTGGCAAAAACATGTGTGTCCCACCATTCTTCTCCAAGGTGTATGTATTCTTCCTCCCATCATGAATGACATTTCTGGCAAACTGCCATGGTTTTCCCAACAAAATATGACATACATCCATGGGAATTGCATCACACGGAATTTCATCTCTATATCCTCCTATCTTAAATTCAACCAAGCATTGTTTAGTGACCATTACCTGGTGTCCTTTCTACAACCATGAGACTTTGTATGGCTTCGGATGTGAAGTTGTCTCCAGCTCTTATTTCTCCACCATATCCGTGGATACTAAGTTATCAGTGATCCCACTATCAATTATCACCTTGCATACTCTATCCTTATTCTTGCAAGCTGTCCTAAATAGACTGTTCCTCTGCACTGGCTTTCCAACCTCTGCCTCTGGTTTTAAGAGAACCTTTCTCAACATCACGGATGTTCCATCCTCTGCTCCTTCTGCTTCAACATTCCTTCTCTGTGATTTTTCAATGTGAGCTTCACCTCCTCCTTCTTTCTTTTTCTCGAGACATTCCCAAGGCATGTGCCCTATCTTTCCACGGGAATAGCACCTTACTTGTTTGCCTCTACTTATTCCTCTTCCTCTAGAAGAACTTCTTCCACCACCTTGTTTTCCTCGAGAACTTGTTCCTCTTTTCGAGTGACTGTGTGGTTCGTCAATCTCGTCTTTGGATTTATGTGCCTTGTCATGGGAAACTCCCTTGCCTTTGTTTGGGGTTGGAATTCTACCTCTGCCTCCTTGGTTTTGTTTTCTGGCCAACTTCTCTTCTAGCTTCATCTTGCATACTACCAACAAATTTTCAGTATTTCTTGTACATCATAATTCAATTGAAATATGTACAAATCCATATGTAGTGAACTTATAATTGTCTTCACATATCAATTCAATCATAATTACCAAAAACATTAATAAAATAGAATGACTCGTCATTATATGATTATTCATGTTCTTAATTAATATCTGTAAGTTCATTACTTCATTTTCTAAACAAGAATTTTCTATAGTCAGTATTCATGTGACTACTTGACTTGCAAATTTTCTGTTGCAATGTCTAGCAACTCCTGAAATGTCCTCAAATTCATGAGTTAACAACATTTCAGCTGTTAGTAACAATTATTTCCATGCAATAATATATATGAATGTACTTACAAAACACATTCAACAATTGTATTTAGTACACAATTCTATCACTTACTATGCATGAGTGCAATTCTCAATGCATGCTTATTCAATGAAACTTGCATTGAATTACATAATGATCTTTATCTCAGTCATGTATCTCACCATCCATAAGTTGTAATTATGGCCAATGTGTTGACACATTCTCCACACACTTCCTATTGTCTTCCAAATTAATTGGATGCCTTCCTTTTAGGCCCGAACACTACACAAAGAACATAATTCTGTGGTGTTCGTTAGTGTTAGCAAAAAGGTTGTAGCCCAAGTTTTATTTAAAGGTAGGAAGCGTTTAGTACCTGTGTGGCTCATAAAATTTCTATATCCATACTTTGCCATATCCAACCATGTTCTAGTCTCATACATGACTAGCTTTACTGGCATTCATTTCTATAACAAGTTCTTATCTTTTAATTCTTTGGTTATTACCCCATAACCAAATTAACATGACACTCTACTATATCAGTGTGTGCATTCAGAAGCTACAAATATTTGAATTAATACAAGCCTCCAACTTTTAACACATCCAGTGGTATGCATTCAAATAATGTAATCATGTGATTTTATAAAATAAATCTGGTTGAGGAATTTCTTACCTAAAATCCCTTCAACAATTATGCAAAATATGAATAAAAACTCATACCTGCATGAATTCCATTAATAAATTTGATGTTACCTGTATGGCTGATGGAAGTAGAATCTTTCATGCTTCTTTTATCAAACCTAACCAATATTCAAGTTTCTGTTGCTTCCTTCCATATGTAGCAACATCATCGACAACACTTGCAACATGAAAGAATTATTTTTCTGCTTATGGTTGTTCAACCAACCCTAATTCAATTGCTTCTACCACAATTTCAACAACTTCTTTCCCATGTGAAAATTTTCCTTGCTGATCCCAGAAGTCTTCAATTCTTCCCCGATTCCTGAATCTTCTTGTTCTCCCACTGTGATCACTGTTCATGATTAGTTTTAACCTGAGCACTTTCTAGCCAAATCACTCTTGGCTGCTTTTTCTTTTATAGTCCCAAACTAAGTCGATATTAACCTTCAACTTTCATTAATTTTCTTGATCCAACTATCCCAACTCGTACTTGGATGAATTAAATTCCAATCAAAGTTGTTTTGTAGACTCTGGATTCTTCAACATCCAGTTACTCTTCAGGATTGAACTTCTTCATCCCTTTCCCGACGAAATACCTTAGTACTTGAGGTTTTCTTGCACTGTTCTCTTCCCTTTTTCTAGATGCATAGAATTAACTGAAAGTCCTCATTTGACCTTACCATCATAGATTCAGGTGATACCTCCAAACGTTTGGGTTGTCATTCATGGCTCTATGTTACTTAATATGGATTCTTTTCAGGAACCATCTCCTCTGCATTCAAAACCATGCATAGAATCGTTTCTTCTTCCTAGTTCCTTATTGATTTCTCTTTATAAGTGATCACTTCACTTTTAAATTATTCTTGACTTGATATCTTCATGCTCTTATGGAAATACCTTCACACCTTTGGAGTGCATCAACAATCCTCTAGTATTCTATCTTTCCTTCCTGGAGTGTTGACATGCATTCCTATTAGATGGATATCTATCTCATTATTTCTTCTTCCATTATCTTAGGATGTTCTTGGAATTGACTCCATCAAGGATTTTTTCCTTGTCTACTTTGCATACTTTCCATCACATATTATGCTGATATTAATTTTTAGCATTCCATTATTCTTTGGATTCATGTGATTCAAATCCTGCATGAACATATTATAATTCCAGTCATGTTCTCTGAGTAACCTTGGTTAGTTAACAACAACTTCTTTCTTGAAACAATTTGATTTAGCCTTCTGACATGCATATTCAACTTCTGTCATGCCATATTTGATGACCTTCAGGCCATGCTTCCACTGTGCATTCTTATATTAATAATGGAGTTTCTATCTCTAATCTGTAGGGATGATCCTTGGAGATGTCGCATCTTATCTCCAAACTCTTTCATATTCCATAAAACCTTCCTTACTCATTCCCATTCTTTGCATCTCCATACGAACTTATAGTTCATGCATTATCATGTATTGCAGATGGATTTCTCCACCTAGATTCATATTTGATGTGAAAATATTGTCATTTGGACTGACTGACCCAAACAAGAATTCCATTTGGGGTTTCCATGCTGCTTATCGAACCGAACATATGATCCAATGACTTCTGAAAAATCTCAGATGTAGAATAAAGAATTTTTCGTGTCCTTCTGAATCCTTCTTTCTTTTATCTTAAGACATCTCTAACACTTTTTCAATTTTAATGTAACCATTACATATGGAATCCTCTTTCCGAGACCTTTCCAATCATAGATTCGTTGCTCAATTCTGAGGCTTGAGCAGAAATCTATGACCCTTCAAAACTTGTGCTTCTTCTCTGATGCAATTATTGTGCAATGATCTCTTTTCTCTGAGATACTGGCTCTTAAATATTTGTTGGACCCTATTATAAATTTCCCAGTTATTCAATATTCTTTTTATGTAGGTTCAAACTAGATGAAACCCACATGCTTCCTTCCTAACCCCTTTTCCTTTCTTTAACACAGTTTTTGTTTTTTGGGTGCTAGCCCCCATTTTCCTTGAGCCCTTAATTCACATGGGACCACAACTATGGCCCATCGCTAGGTCGATAGGTGCTTATTCAGAAATTTGGGCCTCTGGGCTTAGTAACTTCGGGCTTTAAAAGTTCCTAACCCAAGTCATTGTAATGCCCCAGAGTGTCGAATGGGCGAACTTGCGAAGTGTGGGGAGTGGATATACGGTCCACTGTTCATCAACAACCAATGAATGAGATGCGATATAACACTCAACAAGCAAATATGACTATTTTTGTATATTGGTTAATCTTCACGCAAGTCTCATCGGTTGTGATCATCAACGCTCAGATCAACGGATTGTAATCAATTCTGCACCCTCCCCCTGCCTTTCTGCCTTTAACGGTGGGGGGTCCCTCCACTTCATAACATAACACAATTCTTCCAGAGAGTCCGGTCTCTGGATTGCAAAATATTATGCCATGCGTCCTCTGGGCCCCGGGGTTTCAATGTTCAAACACTAACATGTCACACCAATATTTATGCCTTTCAAATTGTGGGGGAACACATCGATGGTTTGGAGTAACCCACCTTTCTCCATGCAATTCTTTTGATGCTGACACGTAACCCCTCGGTGAAACCATGGTTTGGATTGCGGGACCACCTTGGATAATTAAATCACGTGCAACTTGGGTCCCCGCAATTCCATATGGTCATCGATCTTGGTGTATCATGATCAATGCCAGTGTGGGCCCACTATCCATGCTCAAACAGAGTGCTCCATGGAAGAATACTAACAGCTGACACGTAGCCCAATCAGATGGGTGACATGTGTCACGTTCCAAATGGAATTTCAATCTTCCACGTGTTTGAAACCCATTGACACATGGAACACAACTCATGTGTCCACGTCAATCCAAGTGACATCATCATGAATCACTACTTTGGCTCTTTGGGATTCGGGAGTTCTCTCCCCAGCATACACTAATTTTCTTGAATGCCGAAATCATGAACAAGCCAATCTGTTGAGACATGTCCCTCTTGAAGGACAGTCCAGATTAACTATGGACTTTGGAGCTTCGAGAGTTTTCACCCTTCATACAACGTCATAACTTCCACCTTTGGCTTGATCCAACGGTTCTGATTCACTTCAGCCCAATCAAATGATTAATCTCTTCTCCCAGATCTAAAGTGTAGTTCCACTTCGGGGACTTCGAGGCTTTGGGACTTCGACCTCTTCCTCTCTATAACACATAACTTCGTCGAAGTCTCAAATTCATAAGGACTTGCAAATTAACCCTCCTGCACATTTCTCCAAATTTGACGGTCGAGAATTGTCCTCTTTCTCCTGAACATATTCCAATGGCCCACATTACTCTGTGACCCAATACCACATTTTTCATGGTTTTATAATACCACTACACCTCCTGAGCTTCATAACACAACCAAGGTAACCTCTTGACACTCAAAATTCTTTGAGGTTCAAAATGTTTTCCTCTTGAAAAAATTCCCCCCTGAAACCTTGGTTCCAATGACCCCTTATTAGGCCCATCCAGGCTCAGGGATTGAAACTTGGATATGATACCATTTTGTAACGTGCCTAGCCACCAACCCCTGTTGGGTAGCGCTACCTAACAACTGAATCATTGTTTTTCTCTTCTTTGATACCATTTTGTAACACCCCCGACCACCTAGGTTGGGCCATGCTACTCATAGAAGAAACAATTATCATATGCATATAAATATAAACATAAACATAAACATACAACATATTATGTTCATACATAGATTAATGTGGAAATAACAATAAAAGCATACATGCAGTACTCACAGGAAAAACCCATAATATAACAACATATACAGGCAATATTCATCAATTGTAACACATGTACATATACACAGCATGTAAATGAACATAGGAATGGGTACTTATCTTTCAATTGAATTACATCAACTGCATGCAAACCTTCCACAAACCTCCCAGCCATAGACCACACTATTCATCATGCTCAATAGTGGGTCACCCCTGAGCTGGGACTAAACTCCACCAGGCAAGGACATTGTAGGATTGGAAAGGACAACAAGGAAGTTTCACAAAAAAACAGGAAGGATCTTTTATCCGAGGGGCCAATTATGTCCACAACCCACATACCCTCATTCCCCACGTGTCTTCTCCACCCCAGAAGGGTACATATTCACTAATACAGGTCCATAGGCTACTACACCTCCCTTACCTTGGGATTCAACAATAGGCTGGACCGGAAGTCTAAGAGTACTGTAGCTACTACGAGACTCACTTCCCAACAAACTCTCTCACCTGGGATATTTTCTCACAGGCCTGACAACCTGCTTCTTCAATTCAGCTCCTAAGCAATACAACAACAACTTTCTTCTAACACACAAATGAAAGAAGCAACAAAAAACTTGTATGGACACAAAATGTGGAAACAAACCAAGATTAGCCAAAACTGCATTGGTAGCAACCACCAACCGCTACAACAAAACACGACTCAGGAAAATTACAAGTTTGTCAGGCTTCACAAGAAATACGTAGGACAACTCCAGTGTCTACAGGTTACACTGGCACATGCATCGGTGGGGAGTATGGCGGACTTCCAGGGTGACTAACCCTACGGGAGTGCATACTGAATCGTGAAGGATCGTGACCCTCCTCTTAATAGTGATACTTGTGAACGAGATCCCGACAACGAGCTGACTTTCCCACTTAAAACTGCATGTGCCCAGGTTTACACATGTCTCCCTGAAGTTGCATGAGCTCCACTTAACACTCTTCCCCCTTTCCCCTAGGAACTTAGGACAACATATATTATTTCTGTTGGAAAATACTGAGAGGGGGGGGGTGAATCAGTATTTTAGCTATCAATCAATTTTTAACTTTTCTTTTACTGAAAAATCTTAGTCTACTTTATAGAGATCAGTTGTTGTATATTCTTATGAAAACAGTAGTGCATCCAGAGATCTT
>ML812417.1:12423-33090 GCA_009831015.1 Picea engelmannii
AAAATTAATATCAGCATAATATGTGATGGAAAGTATGCAAAGTAGACAAGGAAAAAATCCTTGATGGAGTCAATTCCAAGAACATCCTAAGATAATGGAAGAAGAAATAATGAGATAGATATCCATCTAATAGGAATGCATGTCAACACTCCAGGAAGGAAAGATAGAATACTAGAGGATTGTTGATGCACTCCAAAGGTGTGAAGGTATTTCCATAAGAGCATGAAGATATCAAGTCAAGAATAATTTAAAAGTGAAGTGATCACTTATAAAGAGAAATCAATAAGGAACTAGGAAGAAGAAACGATTCTATGCATGGTTTTGAATGCAGAGGAGATGGTTCCTGAAAAGAATCCATATTAAGTAACATAGAGCCATGAATGACAACCCAAACGTTTGGAGGTATCACCTGAATCTATGATGGTAAGGTCAAATGAGGACTTTCAGTTAATTCTATGCATCTAGAAAAAGGGAAGAGAACAGTGCAAGAAAACCTCAAGTACTAAGGTATTTCGTCGGGAAAGGGATGAAGAAGTTCAATCCTGAAGAGTAACTGGATGTTGAAGAATCCAGAGTCTACAAAACAACTTTGATTGGAATTTAATTCATCCAAGTACGAGTTGGGATAGTTGGATCAAGAAAATTAATGAAAGTTGAAGGTTAATATCGACTTAGTTTGGGACTATAAAAGAAAAAGCAGCCAAGAGTGATTTGGCTAGAAAGTGCTCAGGTTAAAACTAATCATGAACAGTGATCACAGTGGGAGAACAAGAAGATTCAGGAATCGGGGAAGAATTGAAGACTTCTGGGATCAGCAAGGAAAATTTTCACATGGGAAAGAAGTTGTTGAAATTGTGGTAGAAGCAATTGAATTAGGGTTGGTTGAACAACCATAAGCAGAAAAATAATTCTTTCATGTTGCAAGTGTTGTCGATGATGTTGCTACATATGGAAGGAAGCAACAGAAACTTGAATATTGGTTAGGTTTGATAAAAGAAGCATGAAAGATTCTACTTCCATCAGCCATACAGGTAACATCAAATTTATTAATGGAATTCATGCAGGTATGAGTTTTTATTCATATTTTGCATAATTGTTGAAGGGATTTTAGGTAAGAAATTCCTCAACCAGATTTATTTTATAAAATCACATGATTACATTATTTGAATGCATACCACTGGATGTGTTAAAAGTTGGAGGCTTGTATTAATTCAAATATTTGTAGCTTCTGAATGCACACACTGATATAGTAGAGTGTCATGTTAATTTGGTTATGGGGTAATAACCAAAGAATTAAAAGATAAGAACTTGTTATAGAAATGAATGCCAGTAAAGCTAGTCATGTATGAGACTAGAACATGGTTGGATATGGCAAAGTATGGATATAGAAATTTTATGAGCCACACAGGTACTAAACGCTTCCTACCTTTAAATAAAACTTGGGCTACAACCTTTTTGCTAACACTAACGAACACCACAGAATTATGTTCTTTGTGTAGTGTTCGGGCCTAAAAGGAAGGCATCCAATTAATTTGGAAGACAATAGGAAGTGTGTGGAGAATGTGTCAACACATTGGCCATAATTACAACTTATGGATGGTGAGATACATGACTGAGATAAAGATCATTATGTAATTCAATGCAAGTTTCATTGAATAAGCATGCATTGAGAATTGCACTCATGCATAGTAAGTGATAGAATTGTGTACTAAATACAATTGTTGAATGTGTTTTGTAAGTACATTCATATATATTATTGCATGGAAATAATTGTTACTAACAGCTGAAATGTTGTTAACTCATGAATTTGAGGACATTTCAGGAGTTGCTAGACATTGCAACAGAAAATTTGCAAGTCAAGTAGTCACATGAATACTGACTATAGAAAATTCTTGTTTAGAAAATGAAGTAATGAACTTACAGATATTAATTAAGAACATGAATAATCATATAATGACGAGTCATTCTATTTTATTAATGTTTTTGGTAATTATGATTGAATTGATATGTGAAGACAATTATAAGTTCACTACATATGGATTTGTACATATTTCAATTGAATTATGATGTACAAGAAATACTGAAAATTTGTTGGTAGTATGCAAGATGAAGCTAGAAGAGAAGTTGGCCAGAAAACAAAACCAAGGAGGCAGAGGTAGAATTCCAACCCCAAACAAAGGCAAGGGAGTTTCCCATGACAAGGCACATAAATCCAAAGACGAGATTGACGAACCACACAGTCACTCGAAAAGAGGAACAAGTTCTCGAGGAAAACAAGGTGGTGGAAGAAGTTCTTCTAGAGGAAGAGGAATAAGTAGAGGCAAACAAGTAAGGTGCTATTCCCGTGGAAAGATAGGGCACATGCCTTGGGAATGTCTCGAGAAAAAGAAAGAAGGAGGAGGTGAAGCTCACATTGAAAAATCACAGAGAAGGAATGTTGAAGCAGAAGGAGCAGAGGATGGAACATCCGTGATGTTGAGAAAGGTTCTCTTAAAACCAGAGGCAGAGGTTGGAAAGCCAGTGCAGAGGAACAGTCTATTTAGGACAGCTTGCAAGAATAAGGATAGAGTATGCAAGGTGATAATTGATAGTGGGATCACTGATAACTTAGTATCCACGGATATGGTGGAGAAATAAGAGCTGGAGACAACTTCACATCCGAAGCCATACAAAGTCTCATGGTTGTAGAAAGGACACCAGGTAATGGTCACTAAACAATGCTTGGTTGAATTTAAGATAGGAGGATATAGAGATGAAATTCCGTGTGATGCAATTCCCATGGATGTATGTCATATTTTGTTGGGAAAACCATGGCAGTTTGCCAGAAATGTCATTCATGATGGGAGGAAGAATACATACACCTTGGAGAAGAATGGTGGGACACACATGTTTTTGCCAAGAGAAGAGAAGAAAGTGAAAGAGGAAGGAAACACAAACATACTTCTCATGAGCGGGAAGGAACTCCTTAAATAAGTCAAGAAAGAACAGGAGATGTAGTTTGTTATGGTAAGGAAACCCAGAGTTATCCTTACAAGTACTTCGATGGATGATTTACCTTAATAAGTTGAGGAATTGTTGGATAATTTTGTTGACATAGTGGTGGATGAGATGCCTAACTCATTTCCACCCATAAGAACTATCAGCCATCATATTGATTTGATACTAGGAGCAAGTCTGCCAAACAAAGAAGCATACAGATAGAAACCTTGTAGAATGAGGAGGTAAACAACCAAGTCCATGAATTGTTAGACAAATGTTTGGTCAGAGATAGCTTGAGTCCATGTGTAGTTCCCACTCTGTTGAGTCCAAAGAAGGATGGAGAATGGAGAATGTGTACAGAATCAAGAGCCATCAACAAGATCACCATCAGGTATAGGTTCCCTTTGCAAAGAATGGATGATTTGATGGACTGTTTAAGTAGAGAAAATTTATTTTCTATGATAGATTTGAAAAGTGGATATCACCAGATAAGAATGAGAGAAGGTGATGAGTGGAAGACAACATTTAAGACATACGAAGGTTTGTATGAGTGGCTTGTTATGCCATTTGTCTTAACAAATGCCCCAAGTAATTTTATGAGGCTGATGAATGAAATACTGAAAGATTTAATTGGCAAGTTTGTGGTTGTCTATTTGGATGATATACCGGTCTTTAGCAGGAATAAAGAGGAGCATTTGAGACACCTGACACTAGTCATGAGGAGACTGCAGGAGGACAAGTTGTTGATAAACCTGAAGAAGTCATCTTTTATGAATACATAGCTCATTTACTTAGGTTTTGTGATCTCTTCAAATGAACTGAAGATGGATCCAGAGAAGGTGAAAGCAATCAAGTAATGTCCATCAGCAAGGAGTATGTTTGAGGTAAGAAGCTTCCATGGATTATCAAGTTTCTATAGGAAGTTGATCAGAGATTTCAATGGGATTTGTGGACCAATGATGGATACAATGAAAAAGAGGCACAAATATTTTAAATGGACAGAGGAGGCCGAGATGATCTTCAATATACTGAAGGAGAAAATAGCAAAACGACCAATTCTGGTCTTACCAAATTTTGGAAAGACATTCCAAGTGAGATGTGATGCAAATGGAGTTGAAATTGGAGTAGTTTTGAGCTAGGATAATAGGTTTGTTCCCTATTTCGGTGAGAAGTTGAATCAGACTAAGAGAAGATACTCCACATATGATAATTACTTGTAT
Source organism: Picea engelmannii (assembly GCA_009831015.1). Taxonomy (NCBI): domain Eukaryota; kingdom Viridiplantae; phylum Streptophyta; class Pinopsida; order Pinales; family Pinaceae; genus Picea; species Picea engelmannii. The sequence goes on from ML812417.1 coordinate 16,623, forward strand.
GCCATAATTCAATCCTTGAAGAAATAGAGACACTACCTTGTTCCACGGGAATTTCTCTTGTATAGCGACAACCAAGCTTTACAATTCATAACCAGACAGGAAAAATTGAATCAAAGACATGCAAAGTGGATTGAGTTTATGTAGAATTTTACTTTTGTCATAAAACATATTGTTGGGAATGCTAACAAAGTTGTTGATGCATTAAGCAGGAGATGTTTGATTCTGTAGGAGTTTCAGGTGAAGACCTTGGGGTTTGAAAACTTGAAGGATATGTAGTGTGATGATGCAGATTTCAAGGAAGCATACGAAGCATGTACAAATCTTGTACTGAGAGACAGGAGCCAGTGGATAGAGTATATGATTCAAGAGGGATTGATGTTCAAGGGAAATCAATTGTGCATACCAAAATCCTCAATGAAATATAATATTTTGAAGGAAAAGCATATTGGAGGATTGGTTGGACATTTTGGCCATGATAAAATATTTGCACAGTTGAGAAGTTCGTACTATTGACCAGATATGAGAACAAAAGTGATAAAATTTGTGAACAGATGTAGAATCTACCAACATGCAAAGGGTAAAAGAAAGAACACTGGATTGTATCAACCATTGCCAATGCTAGAGAGGCCTTGGGATGCAATAAGCATGGATTTTTTGTTGGGACTGCCAAGAACGCAAAGAGGAATTGATTCCATATTTTTGGTGGTGGATAGATTTTCAAAGATGGCACACTTTATCCCATGCCAGAAGACTAGTGATGCAACACATGTTTCAATTTTTTTTTTCAAGGAAGTTGTGAGACTTCATGGACTACCCAGGACCATTGTCTTAGACAAAGACACTAAATTTGTTGATCATTTCTAGAGAACACTATGGAAGAAATAGGGGAAAGATTTTTCCTTCAGCTCAGCCTATCACCCTTAGACAAATGGACAGACTGAGGTGGTAAACAAAAGTTTGGGAAACTTATTGAGGAGTCTGGTCACTAAGCATCATAATCAGTGGGATTGGATTTTGCCACAAGCATAATTTGCATACAATGACTCACCAAACAGGAGCACTGGAAAGAGCCCATTGCATATACTATATGTAATGCAACCCAGGGGGATATCTGATTTGAGAGACTTGGAACAGAGTGAGATCAGAAGCGCTGGAGTAGAATATTTTGTTGCAGAAATGCAGAATCTCCATAGCCAAATTAGAGGGCAGTTGTAGAGATCTAGACAAGAGTACAAACACAAAGTTGATCAACATCGCAAAGATCTTCAATTTGAAGTAGGATACCAGGTTCTGTCATATCTCAACAAAGAAAGGTTCCTTAGAGGAACATATAACAAGTCAAACATGAAGAAGATAGTGCCATGTAAGATATTAAGGAATTTTGATGCAAACGCCTATAAGATTGAGCTACCAGATGATGTGGGCATATCACCCATATTCAACGTTTCAAACCTGTATCCTTACAATGAAGATGACATAGAGGGATCATAATACCAAGAGAAGGTCCAGTGGGAGAAACAAATCCATGTAGTAGAAAAACCATAGATCGAGAAGATAGTTGATCAAAGGATTGCCAAGAAGACCAAGAGGAAGACCTATTTTGAATATTTGGTCAAGTGGAAGGGACACCCAATAGAAGATGTCAATTGGGAAAATGAAGTTGATATCCAGAAGCATGGAAATTCGGTGTAGGAGCTCATGGACAGGAGTCCATGAATTTTTGTCCAGGTGAGTATGATGCAGGAGCATCGTTAGAAAGCACGTGTGGCAGGAAAAATCGACACCTGGGAATCATTTCGGAATCTTAAAACGCTGGCAGTTACTGCGAATCTTTCTGAGATGATTGAAAAATGGAAGAATATCAAACGCTTGGAAGATGAATGATCACAAGTTGTCTGGGAGTTTCACTCCTAGTATTGAATATAATTGAATTTAGGTAGCAGTTAGGTTTTCATTTTGGAGTAGACGAGTAGTAGGAGGGGAACCCTAAGGAACCTCTGAGATAAATAAAGGTCTTTTACGCCCAAATGAGGCTGCTAAGATTTAGTAGGAAATTTCTGAGATTTTAGTTGTTGTTTGGTCATAGATGTAGCCATTTACTTCTGAATGAATATAAAAGAGAAAAGTTGATCCAATGCATGGTGTTATTATTGTTTGCAGTTCCATGTTATTGTTATTGTTCATGAATGAATGAATTTCTTTACGAATATATGAAATTCTGAGATGTTTGCAAAACTTTCAATTGTTTCTCTTCGATTAAGTATGTGCAAGGCGTGCACACAGTCTGCAAGGAGTGCATTGAAGGAATATGTTTCGATTCTGAAGATCATAAGAGAGAGAAGGAAACTTTCCCTTTGCTAGGAGCGCAAAGTGATTGCTGCAAGGTGTGCACAGTCATCTGGAAGGACCCAAATATTGCATAAGACTCTATTGCAAGGAGTTCATAGATCCAAAACTCGACTAAGTGTCGAAGGGACTCTTTAAGAAGTTGAAGGAGAAGAAGGTAATAAATATCAAGAGAACGTTAAGTCGTCAAGAAAGCGCAAGGATCACTTTGGAAGAAGCAAAGGTAGAATCCCTTAGAAAAATGAGTAAATCAAAAAGCTGAGAAGGAATAGTGGCTCGAGAGCGTAAGCAAGAGTGTAAGTGGGACCCAGAATATTTGAGCTCACAAGAGGAATCTCAAAGGCCATAAACTTTGACACTTAGAATTTTTCCCAATTCGGGAGGGATTAAAAGCTCAGGAGGAATAGTTTGGGACGTCAATCTGGGAGAAGTTCTTACCATCAATTCCTTTCATTGAGAAGGGGATTTTGCAGATCGGGGAAATTGTGAGGAGTGGAGAACAAACTCTAAAACGTGAAGAGTATATCTAGACCATTGGATCGTGGAGGGTCGTGGACCGTTGATCTGACGCGAGCGGATTTCAGCAATTGAAAATCAGGAGAAAGGAGGTGAGTTATCTCCCAACTTTGCAAAATGTGAAGTTCTAAAACACAAAGAGGAGATCTGGGTCATTGGATCATGGAGGGTCATGGAACATTGATCTGACACGAGCATATTTCGGGAATCGAAAATCAGGAGAAAGGAGGTGAGCTATTTCCCAACTTCGTGAAACGCGAAGTCCCGAAACGCTCGGAAGTTGAGCCCCAGGTTCGAGTTGGAGGTCACATAGACGGAATCCAAGGGGAGGAGCTAGCACTCGCTAGGCTTTTATTGTGGATTTTGGAGTAGGAATTCATGATTGGAAAGGTCTCGAAAAGAGGATTCCAAATGTAATAGTTACATTAAAATAGAAAAAGTGTTAGATTTGTCTTCAAATAGAAGAAATAAGGAATAAGGACAGGGAAAATTATTTATTCTACATTTGATATTTTTCAAAATTCATTGGATCAGATGTTGGGTTCAATAAGGAGTATGGAAACCCCAAATGGAATTATTTTATGGGTAAGACAATCTACGTGAAAATATTTTCACATCAAATCTGAATTCTAGGTGGAGAAATCCATCTTGAATACATGATAATGCATGAACCATAAGTTCGTATGGATATGAAAAGAATGGGAATAAGTAAGGAAGGTTTTATGGAATATGAAAGAGTTTGGAGATAAGATGTGACATCTCTAAGGATCAACCCTACAGATTGGAGATAGTAGCTCCATTATTACTATCATAATGCACAGTGGAAGCATGGCCTGAAGGTCATCAAACATGGCATGACAGAAGTTGAATATGCATGTCAGAAGGCTAAATCAAATTTCTTCAAGAAATAAGTTGGTCTTAACTAACCAAGGTTACTCAGAGAATATGACTGGAATTATAATGTGTTCATGTAGGATTTGAATCAGAGGAATCCAAACAATAATGGAATGCTAAAAATTAATATCAGCATAATATGCAATGGCAAGTATGCAAAGTAGACAAGGAAAAACTCTTGGATGGAATCAATTCCAAAAACATCCTAAGATAATGGAAGAAGAAATCATGAGATAGATACCCAGCTAATAGGAATGCATGTCAACACTCCAGGAAGGAAATCTAGAATAGTAGAGGATTTTTTATGCACTCCAAAGGTGTGAAGGTATTTCCATAAGAGCATGAAGATATCAAGTCAAGAATAATTTAAAAGTGAAGTGACTTCTAAAGAGAAATCAATAAGGAACCAGGAAGAAGAAACAGTTCTATGCATGGTTTTGAATGCAGAGGAGATGGTGCCTGAAAAGAATCCATATTAAGTAACATAGAGCCATGAATGTCAACCCAAAAGGTTGGAGGTATCACCTGAATCTATGTTGGTAAGGTAAAAGAAGGACTTTTAGTTAATTCTATGCAGCTAGAAAAAGGGAAGAGAAGAGTACAAGAAAACCTCAAGTACTAAAATATTCTATCGAGAAAGGGATGAAGAAGTCCAGTCCTGAAGAGTAACTGGATGTTGAAGAATCCAAAGTCTACAAAACAACTTTGTTTGGAATTTAAGTCATCCAATTATGAGTTGGGATAGTTGGATCGAGGAAATTAATGAAAGATGAAGGTTAATATCAACTTAGTTTGGGACTATAAATGCAAAAGAAGCCAAGAGTGATTTGGCTAGAAAGTGTGCATGTCACAACTAATCATGCACAATGATCATAGTGGGAGCACAAGAAGATTCAGGAATCCGAGAATAATTGAAGAATTATGGGATCAGCAAGGAAAAGTTTCACATGGGAAATAAGTTGTTGAAATTGTGGTAGAAGCAGTTGAATTAGGGTTGGTTGAACAACCATAAGCAGAAAAATAATTCTTTCATGTTGCAAGTGTTGTTGATGATGTTGCTACAAATGGAAGGAAGAAACATAAACTTGAAGGTTGGTTAGGTTTGATAAAAGAAGCATGAAAGCTTCTAGTTCCATCAGCCATACATGTAACATCAAATTTATTAATGGAAGTCATGCAAGTATAAGATTTTATTACTCTTTTTGCATAATTTCTGAAGAGAGTTTAGGTAAGAAATTCCTCAGCCAAAGTTATTTTATAAAATCGCATGATTACATTATTTGAATGCATACCACTAGATGTGGTAAAGTCTTGAGGCATGTATTAATTCAAATATTTTTAGCTTCTGAATGCACACACTGACATAGTAGAATGTCATGTTAATTTGGTTATGGGGTAATAACCAAAGAATTAAAAGATAAGAACTTATTATAGGAATGAATGCTAATAAAGCTAGTCATGTATGAGACCAGAACATGGTTGGATATGGAAAAGTATGGATATATAAAGGTTATGAGCCACACAAGTAATAAAAACTTCCTACCTTTAAATAAAACTTGGGCTGCAACCTTTTTTATAACACTAATGAACACCACATAATTATATTCTTGGTGTAGTGTTTGGGTCGAAAAGGAAGGCATCCAATTAATTTGGAAGAAAATAGGAAGTGTGTGGAGAATGTGTCAACACATTTGCCAGAATTAAAAATTATGGATGGTGAGATACATGACTGAGATAAAGAGCATTATGTAATTCAATGCAAGGTGCACTGAATAAGTATGCATTGCAAATTGCACTCATGCATAGTAAGCAATAGAATTTTGTACTAAATGCAATTGTTGAATGTGTTTTGTAAGTACATGCATATATATTATTGCATGGAAATAATTGTTACTAACAACTGAAATGTTGTTAACTCATGAAGTCGAAGACATTTCTGGAGTTTCTAGACATTGCAACATGAAAGTTGCAAGTCAAGTAGTCACATGAATATTGACTACAAAAAATTAATTTTCAGAAAAATAAATAATGAACTTACAGATATTAATTAAGAACATGCATAAGCATAGAATGATGAGTCATTCTATTTTAATAAATTGTTTGGTAATTATGATTGAATTTTTAGGTGCAGACAATTCTAAGTTCACTACATATGGTTTTGTACATATTTCAATTTAATTATGATGTATAGGAAATACTGACAATTTGTTGGCAGTATGCAAGATGAAGCCTTGTGGGAAAATGGTATGCAGTTTGGTGATTGTGGAAAACCACAAGGAAGGTTGCAATCCTAATATGGCAACAACCAAATAGAATTTCATGCTTTGGGGAAAAGTTGAATTCCCTTTTTGAACTAAGTTTGAGTTCCTAAATGAATTCTTTTATATTCTCTCATGATAACTGCATGTGTGTGATGCAGATGAGACAATATCGGCTAAAGTGAGAATGTTGGAAGAAGAACTGTTGATAGAGACACTGAGCCCCTTTAATGGAGGACCTTGGTGAGAGGCTATGGTAGTGGTTTGGCGCTCTGCTTGCATGTGAAATCCTTGGCAAGATGGATCGATGGAAAACTGTGTAGCAGTGAAAGGATACATGAGCCTGGAAGGGTGAGTTCAAAAAGGAAGAGGCAACTCAGAAATGCTTATGGCATGGTAGTTTCCATAAGGAGGGTGTGTCAAATGGTAAAGTGATTTGGATTCTTCTTGAAACAGCTCTATAGAGTAGAGAAAATGAATGACAGTTGCAGTGTGAACATCAGAATTGGTGTTGGAAAGTAGAGCCCCGGGTGGATAATAGGCTTCCAATAGCTAAAGCTTGGAGCTTTTTGAAGAATTTTTTTGAATTATATGTGTATAAACAAGTTTCATTGAGGATAGTGGAAAAATAAGGGGAGGGGATTGTAATATCCCCTGGTAGAGCCCCAGTTGTAATTATGAATTGTAAACATGTTTTTTAGGTTGGTGAGCTGAGTTATAATAAGCTAGGAGGCTTATGTGATTATTAGGCCAGAGAGCCTAGGATGCTAAGGCCAGGAGCCTGTTTTGTATATGTAATTATGAAAAATCATTAATAAAAATTATACATCATTACGTGTAGACCCTCCACAAAGAAAGAGTTATGGGGGACTAAGCTCCACTAGGTGGGGAAGGGGCTAAGTGTCTAGGAATAGAGGCTAAGTTAGAGGACTTACCTCTAAAGGAATAATATTATATTGTTATTTCCTAAAGGCTAATTTTTGACATAATCTGTGTTTTCCTAAGTTCCTAGGGGAAAGGGGGATGAGTGTTAAGTGGAGCTCATGCAACTTCATGGAGACATGTGTCAACCTGGGCACATGCATTTTTAAGTGGGAAATTCAGCTCGTTGTGGCGATCTCATTCACGAGTCTCTTGATTCGAAGGAGGGTCACGATCCTTCACGATTTGATCTACAGTATCGTGGGTTTGGTCACCTTGGAAATCTGCCATACTCCCCACTAATGCACAAGCTAGTGTAACCTGTAGACATTGGAGTTTTCCTACGTATTTCCTATGAAGCCCAATGAAATTGTATTTTTCCTGAGTCGTGTTGTGTCATAGCGGTTCGTGGTTGCTACAAACACAATTTTGGCTAAGCTTATCTTGTTTCCACTTTCGGTGTCCATGCTCGTTTTCTGTTGTTTCTGTCACCCATGTGTTATCTTAATGATTTTGTTGTATTGCTTAGGAGTTGAATTGAAGAAGCAAGTTGTCAAGCCTGTGAGAAACTCTCCCAGGTGAGAGAGTTTGTTGGGAAGTGAGTTCTCCCTGAAGGGAGTCCTGTAGAAGCTACAGTACTCTGAGACTTCTGGTCTAGCCTGTTGCTGAATCCCAAGGTAAAGGATTTGTAGTAGCCGATGGACTTGTATTAGTGAAGGTGTACCCTCCTGAGGTGGAGCAAGTGTGTGGGGAATGAGGGTATGTGAGTTGTGGGCATAAGTGGCTCCTTGGATAAAGATCATTCATGTTGTTTTGTTCAACTTCCTTGTTGTCCTTTCCAAGCCTAGAATTCCATCGCCCGATGGATTTTAGTCCCAGCTTGGGGGTGACCCATTGCTGAGCATGATGAGCAGTGTGGTCTATGGCTGGGAGGTTCGTGGAAGGTCTGCACGTAGTTGGTGTACTTCAGTTGAAATATAAGTACCCATTCCTATGTTCATTTACATGTTGTGTATATGTACATGTGTTATAATTGATGAATATTGCATGTATATGTTGTTACATTATGGGTTTTTCCTGTGAGTACTGCATGTATTCTTTTATTGTTATTTCCGCATTAATCTATGTATGAACAGAATATGTTGTCTATTTATGTTGTCTATTTATATGCATATGATAATTTTTGTTTCTATGAGTAGCATGGCTCAACCTGGGTGGTCGGGAGTGTTACAAAATGGTATCAGAGTATAGAAAACAAGGATTCAGTCGTTAGGTGGCGCTACCCAGCAGGGGTTGGTGGTCGAGGACGTTACATCATCTTTATGAATATATATGAATTTTTCTTCTATCCAATAATACTCTTATTACAAATTTGATTTTCAACTATCTTTATCTTCATGATTTGTTAATTTATAGCACTAATATTTCTTGTTAATTTCACATAAGTTAACACTAGATTTTTTAAGTAATTTAACATAATCTTGAAGAATATAGGGAAGATTTATTCTTGTAATTACAATTGTCATAAAGTGAATTTCAAATCCATTTTATGGGTGATAAGATTTCCCTAGAGAGTTGGAACTTGTTAGCACAAGTTGGTATCTTTTCTTCTTGGATTTCCTAGTCGATGGGGGTTTTTAAGAGGTGAAATAGTGTCTATTGTTTCTATTTTTTAATTTATATTTCATAATATCCCTAAGACTAAAAATTCATAGGGTTAAGATCCGATAAAATTTTAGGACAGAGGTGAAATTTCTAAAGTTGTATCAATTCCTCTATTTCAAAAAAATTCTACATGGTATCAAAGATTATGTGCTTGAGATCACTCTAGGTGTAAGAGGGAGTTGGTATATCAACTATGGTGTACCTGTGAAAATTGATTGACCTTGTTAATGTTGTTTGGTGTGAAACTCTAAGTTTCTATAGAGAAGTTTTTGAACCATGACATAAAGGGTTTTGTCTACTTCATATATTATTGATTTCCACACTTGAATATTTCTCAAGATGTGTATGATGACACTCAGACTTAGATATTGTGACATGTTGGATGAAGCTTCCAATTTTTTTATTTGGAATCTTAGATTATAGATACTTATAGAGGAATCTAATCATTGAGAGCATATTGAGAAAGTGATTCTAGAACCTACCAATCTAGCACAATCGAATCCTCATCAAAAGAAGGAAACCAAGACCAAGAGAATCATTCTTGATTTAGTGAATGATCATTTCAACTCTCACATTGGAGAGAAGAAGATAGGTAAGGAGATGTTTGGAGTTTTTATTAAGTTGTTTCAAAACTCTTATGTTTCTTGATAAATTCTCCTATGAAACCATCTTTCAACTATTCATATGATCCAAATATTGTGGTGAGCTACGTAGCCAGGATCATTGAGTTGAGAGATCAGTTGGCTACCATGAAACATAGGTGTAGGATCATAAGTTGGTATCAATTTCTTTGAATGGACTTGTTATTTCCTGGATGCCTTTTGTTCAAGGTGTTAATGCTAGAGAGACCTCACCAAAGTTCATAAATATTTGAATTGATCTTGTGTAGGACAAAATGAAATTGCAATTTTATCAACAAAACAAGGGGAAGTAGATGCAACCAGTCTCGTTAATAAGAAAAAAAAAGAGGGTAGTAATAAAGGCTACAAGAAGATGGAAAGTAAACATATAGGAAATAAGGAATTGAGTAAGGTGATTTTTTTATGATTTCATGAGATGGGGCATTATGCCAAGTAGTGTTGAATCACTGAAGAATAAGGTAAAGGGAGAAAAACAAGTTGCAGTTGGAACCACGGCTCTAACATTTATAGGTAACTTGTTAAACCAATCGCACTTGTAGATTCCAGTGGGAGATTAGATAGGCCTTCTAGTTTTGAGAAGGAACATGTAGAGCATGCATGGAACATTCCATAGAGACATGTTTAGAACCTATTGTGGAGTCATTGATTAATTCTTCACATGCAATTGATGGGAGTGTTATAGAGTACAAGGATAGGGTTGTTGGATCTCTAAGGCATAGGGAGTTGACCTTGATGCTACTATTTCTTCAATATTATCTCAAAAAATAGGTAGGTTTCTATGTTGAGATTGATGTTTTAGTTGAAAAAGGATTTGAGGTGCATCAGAAGCACATTCTCATGTTTATATTTTGTTTATATCCCCACATGGGTTGTTACCTATACCAAAATATTCGTTTTTTAGGATCAATGAGTTGACTTGTGTAGATTTCTATCTTTGTGACTTTGATATATGTGATTCACTTGTCTTGGTATTTTATGGAGATGTGATTATCTGTCTAGGACATATTGAATAACTCATGATATGGTGTCTAGATATTTTTCCTTGTGATTTTGACTTGAGGGATGATAGAATTTGGTAAGTTACTTATGATATAGGGATAGGTTCCTTTATATTCAAAAGTGGTCAACATTCCTTTATGGTTCAATATTTTTTGATAGCATCTTGTGATGTTGGATATAGTGAAACTTATACAATGTACATGATCAATATTCCAACATAGAGGGATATTGTGGTGGTACATGATGTGAAGTTTGATGAGGATTTGAGACTTTATAGTTCACAAGATTCTCCTTCATAGATTAGAGGAAGTGAGGAGGTTTTCATTCCAAAGATTGATTCAAATACTTGAGATGAGTTAAATTCAAAGGTAGATGAGGTGAGATTGGGGGTAGATATGCCCTCGCCATCCATCCTAACAAGTAGGATATTGATATGGATCACCTAGACATCGTAGGAGTTTTGAGAGGCTATAGAAGCACCAAGATCTTCATTGAGGGTGAATATACCTCCTAGGAGGTTGCTAGTCATATAGCATTGGTTTCATACATCTATGAACCTTCTAGTTTTCCTAAGGAGGAGAGGTATGATACCTTGATGGAGGATGATGTTTGGGTTGATTCCAAGACACAAATAGGCACGAATTTGCAAGTGGAAGGCTTGGTGAAGTTGTAGAGGGAGTCGACAGGTGTTGGAGAAAATAATTTTCTCATGACGGAGTGTTCCTTTTCAAGGTTACTCCAAAAGTATTTACACCATGTTGTGGTTTACTTCATGGGATTTGGGGTACATGGTATATGATTAACCCTTGTATGGTCAATTATGGATTTTCACATTGGATATGGATTAGTGATTGCTTGACCTTAGTTGGGTGCTACATGGAATTCCTCCTTCGGGTGTTGTAGATCTCCAAACAACTTGGTGATCAACATGCTAGGAATATGGAGGAGGTTTCTTGTTGGGAGAATGTCATGGATTGGAGGAGGATAATTTGGAATTCAAAAGGAGGGTAGTTAACCCCAAGCAACATTGGGTTGTTTTGGTCCTTGCGTGCATGGAGGAATGGAGTTGACTTAGGGATGTCTGGATTATGACAATGTTCATATAAGGGGAGTGGACCCATTAGAGCACATGGCTTAGGAGGAGAATTCAACACATATCATGGAACACCTTTTCATTGGATCCTTTATTTTTTATGACATTACCTTAGAGATTGACATGCGTACCCTTGCAGTGTAGTGCTCCACATGTGTGAGCCTACTTGTAGCATTGTAGATTGTTTGTAGGGATTTAATCCCACATATGTCTTGATGGTGTCCCTTACCTCTCATATATATAGATGAAGGAGAGAGTATTTTAATCATCATCATTGTACTATTTTCTTTGTAGTTGTCCCATTGTAGTAAGGTGATAAAGTTCATGAGGAAACCCTAGAAGAAATTATGAAGTCTAGAGAGGATATCTTTATTGGGATGTTGCTCTTGTGAGATGATTGGATTTGTTCTTGTGAGGTATACGATGGAGATGAAGATATCATTGTGTATTATCTTTATCATCTTGTATTATATATGTGAGTATAGGATTTCACTAGTCTATCTCTCTCTCCTTGTAATTTATCTTTGTATTTATATCTCTTGTCTTGGATGCACTAGGTTTTCTTGGAGGTGCTAGGGTTTCTTGGATTTTTTGGATCATCTTGAATACTGAGGTTAGGGTCTTGTCCCTTGGTGACATTAGAGATAATATTTTGTGATTAAACCCAATATTATACTTTTTGATGAGTGGAGGAGAAGAGACAAATTTCCATGGAGGACATCCTAGTCTGATGCTACTTTGTTGGAGCTTCTTGGTGTTCGCTAGGGATTTTCTTGGTTTTGAGGATTATAATATCCTTGGGATAACGATATGGTAAGTGTACAAACTTTATATTTATACATATATATAAAGTTTTCAGATTTCCAATAATTGTCTTATTGTAGATTTCATTTTCAAATATCTTTATCTTCATGGTTTGGAAATTTCTAGCATTAGTATGTCTTGTTGATTTGACATAAATAAGAAATTGGTAAGTAATTTAATATTAATCTTGAATAATATAGGAAACATTTATTGTTGTAATTAAAATAGTAATAAAGTGAATTTCATATTTTTTTATGCATGATAAGATTTCCCTAGAGGGTTGAAATTGTTGGCACACTTTGGTATCTTTTTTTTTGGATTGCCTCATTGATTGGGGTTCTTAAGACGTGAAATATTGTTCATTGTCGTTGCTTTATTTATATTTTATAACATCCATAAGGTTGAAAATTCATAGTTTTAAGATTCAAGAAATTCAATAAACCTCTAGGAAAGAGGTGAAATGATGCACAAGTAGATGCACTCTACGACTGCTCACAGGATCGTTCAATCACCAAGTGAGCCGAAATTGACTCTTTCGATTCCTGTAGGAATCACTTCTCACAACGATCCACAGGTCCTTTCTTCACCTGCACGATCTCTTGTACTCAACCGTGGATTTCCCCGACTTGATTATGGGTTTCGGGATTCTCTGATCCCTGATGTCGAGAATTCCTTATTCTCTTGATTCCCCGATCACTGAATTTCTGATTCGCCGAAACGACTTCAATCATCATTAGCCCCCTGGGCTATATTCTGGTCCCTGTGACCACCATCTCATAGGACCATGGCTCTATGTCCTTCGGGACTTAACCTCTCAAGAGCCCCTTCTCACTTTAGCCCCGTCTGGCTATGCTCTATTCCATGTGACCAGTCCTCATAAGACCGCAGTCTCATCTCTTTCAGGATTTCGGGTCTTCAGATGTCGAAATGTATGGGACCTCTTGTCCTCAGGATCCTCGATCCTCCGAATCCCGATATGCTTTAAATAGGAACCCCTTTTCGATGTAAACATAATCAATGATCGTGATCGTCTATTAAACCAACGGCTCCAGATCTCCCTCAGGACTTCGGGGTTTCAAATGTCGAAATGCATTTGTCCTCGATTATTTCGATCTCTTGAATTTTGATTTCCCGGTATGATGACAGTTGGCCCCACAATAGAACTTTCCTCCTTATCGGGATTTCAAACTTTGCAGTTCCGAAATGTAAGTGGTTTGTGTCCTCAAGATTCGCGATCCGTCGAATCCCGATAAGTCGATGGACTCTCCACTTTCAGGGACTTTCCCAAAGGTCTCGATTGTTGGCACGCGTCCTCCTATGATGGACAGTCCTCGTCGCTTCATGATTTTGGGGTTTTCGATGCTGAAATGCTCCGACTTCTTGTCCTCGGAACTCCCGAAATGTCGAACTCCAAAATGTCGATGGTTCCCGATCTTTTCCACGTGTCCCAACTGATGGACGACTCAGATCTGTTTTGGGGTTTTCACTGTGTAGATTCCTGATCCCCTATCATCGAGACTTCCGATATCCCGATTTCTGAAATCCCGAGTCTCCGCCACGTGTCCTCCAACCGATGGATAGTCCAGATCAAATCTTGGGACTTTGCCAAATGTGAAGTCAAAAGCGCTCACCTATGTGAGTCTTGGTGTCTGGATATCCGAATTGGATGATTGCGTGACACGCGTCCTTCCTCAGACGGACAACTTAGATCAAATTCATTGTTTCAGGACTTTTGATGTCGAGTGTCCTGACTTCTCGTCCTCAATACCTCTGATATCCCAATTGCTGATATCCCAATGTCACTCCTCTCGTCGAGACTTTCACCTCGGTTGTTCACGAAGGTTTAACCCTCATGCAACTCTTGACAGATCTGACGGCTGTCGGGTTCTTTGGCTAAGATCTGATGGTTCAAACCTTATCTGCACTGGACGCTTCTCCTGCTCCTTGCTGGACGTAGGAAAACTTCAGCGGTCCAGATCTTCGGACTGGATCCAATGGAGACTGTGCTCCTCCCGAGATTTAGTGCTTTCTTCCGATGCTTGGAAGATTTCTCTAAGACTAAAGGCCTCGACTCTTTCCTTTCCTCCACGAGCTCCACGAATCTAATTCCTCACCTGCGCTCTCAACACGTTGTTCCTCCTGAGCTTCTTCTCTCGAATCCTTAAAGGATTCTGACGTCTGCACTCCTGCAAAGTCTTCACGCACTGAAGTGTTATCTCTTCTGAGCTTCTCCAAATACTCATACCCCCTAAGGAAATGAATCCGTCTTCTTTCTCCCTCAGATGGAGAATTGGGATGCCCTCCTGACTATCCTTCCCTTAAGAAACCTCTTGCTGAATATGCAGGGTATTCAACAACCCTGCTAAGATCCCTCAATGGATTCTTCCTCCAAAATACAGAACTCAACAGAGTTCTCTTCTTGTGCCTGTCTGCACACTATCTCAATGCCCTCCTGGCAGAGTTATACAGAACTCACAGCAGAGTTCTTCTTAATGCATCACTATGCATGTGCTCAATTCCCACTTGGCAGAGCTTCACAGAACTCCTCAGAGATTCTGTCTGCAACTGTGTCCTTCTCCACAGCCTTGCCTCCTGAGGTATTCAGTAACCTCACAAGTCTTTCTTCCGAGTTGTTGATTTCAACTTTTGTGCCCACCTGGAACGCCTCTGTCTGACTCCACAGAGTTCAGAAATGCACTGTTTTTTCACATCTATCAGAACCCGCAGTGTTCTTTCACACCCTCCTGGTGTGAAGCCTCAAAGACCTCTCAACCTTGAAGCCAAAACAACTCCTGCAAATGCATAAACATAACATACATTCACAGCATATAAAGAACACTCGCAGGCATTCATTCAACACAAAAGTGTGCAGGAAAAACTGTTGTTTATATATTAAATGGCAAATGCCTGTTTGTACAAGGTGTTCCTGAGCATGGCCTGTAACAAGGTCTCGGCTCCTTCTTTTCTGCTCTCTACTCGCAGACCCTCTTCTCATTCTACTAACTCCTTCTTTAAAATGAGATCCAAATTGATATTTTACATGAGGGGACTCTTAGAGCTCTTCCCTCCAACCTACCTACCCTATTCAATTGCATTGAATGGGCTGTCTAGTCCACCATCTAGATCTAGATCTCAGCCCTACAAACATTAAAGGCCTACCTACTCTAATGCCTGCACAAAGGCACGGCTCCATGGCTCAATAGCCTACAACATTAATTACATTCAAATTCAAATATGAAGATGAAGGTTGTGCCTCTCTTCATCCTTGAATGCATGCACACTGACGTGGCTGGTTGACTGGCTAGCTGACGTGGAGAGATGCTCCTGCATCATGAAATTTTTTAAATTGCATCAATTTCCCTTGTTCAGAAAATTTATACACCCCCAATCAACACAATGCTTTGGAGATTTAGGAGGTGGATTAAATTCTCTTTACATCCCCACATAATTGTAACTTCTTGAAGCCCAATCATAGCATAAATTTTCACAAATTATATTAAAAATATTAGTAAATATATCAGCCACCTAATCATATGTCTTGTAATAGATAAGAGACAAAACAACATTGTGTACCCTCTACCTCAAATAATGAACATGAAGTTCCACATGCTTCATATTAATATGAGAAAATTAATTCTAAAACACATGAATGGAACTTTTATTATCACAATATACTAAATTCAATTCGTCAACTATAAATCCAAACTCACCTAAAAGATTATGAATCCACATTATCTCTATTCCAACAATAACTACACCACAATATTCTTCTTTTTTAATCAAAAGGAAAACCACATTATGCTTATTACAAGACCATAATATGGGTCCAAAACCAATATGAAACACATATATTGATGTAGACTTCCCATCATCACCATCTCTAGTGCAATCTGAGTTGGTGTAGCCTACTAACTAGTTCTTAATACTGCAATATTTTATACCAACATAATAAGTTCCCTTGATACAATGAAATATTTTCTTTGTGGAATTTAAGTGACTCTCATGTGGATCCTACATGAACTGAGATACCTCACTAATAGCCATAAAAATATTAAGTTGACTGAGTTAAATAAATGACACTAACAAGCTACCTATAGAGAGTAGACTAACTTTTAAAGAATGTAGTGAGTACACTCAAGTTGACTTACTCAAAATAATGAGAAATAAAATCTAAAAATGAATAAGATATGAATGTATAAAATGAGATGTATTTTACTATGAGAGGGTCCCTTATAAATAGTCCTAAGGGGCACCTTCGGTGACTTTTCATGTAGGTTTATGACTATTAAGTCATTTACTTATTTTGAATTGTTTTTTTTTTTTTTTTTTTT
>ML812417.1:33140-59747 GCA_009831015.1 Picea engelmannii
AAATTCTCTTTACATCCCCACATAATTGTAACTTCTTGAAGCCCAATCATAGCATAAATTTTCACAAATTATATTAAAAATATTAGTAAATATATCAGCCACCTAATCATATGTCTTGTAATAGATAAGAGACAAAACAACATCGTGTACCCTCTACCTCAAATAATGAACATGAAGCTCCACATGCTTCATATTAATATGAGAAAATTGATTCTAAAACACATGAATGGAACTTTTATTATCTCAATATACTACATTCAATTCGTCAACTATAAATCCAAACTCACCTAAAGATTATGAATCCACATTATCTCTATTCCAACAATAACTGCACCACAATATTCTTCTTTTGTAATCAAAAGGAAAACCACATTATGCTTATTACAAGACCATAATATGGGTCCAAAACCAATATGAAACACATAGATTGATGTAGACTTCCCATCATCACCATCTCTAGTGCAATCTGAGTTGGTGTAGCCTACTAACTAGTTCTTAATACTGTAATATTTTATACCAACATAATAAGTTCTTTTGATACAATGAATTATTTTCTTTGTGGAATTTAAGTGACTCTCATGTGGATCCTACATGAACCAAGATACCTCACTAATAGCCATAAAAATATTAAGTTGATTGAGTTAAATAAATGACACTAACAAGCTACCTGTAGAGAGTAGACTAACTTTTAAAGAATGTAGTGAGTACACTCAAGTTGACTTACTCAAAAGAATGAGAAATAAAATCTAAAAAAGAATAAGATATGAATGTATAAAATGAGATGTATTTTACTATGAGAGGGTCCCTTATAAATAATCCTAAGTGGGCACCTTTGGTGACTTTTCATGTAGGTTTATGACTATTAAGTCATTTACTTATTTTGAATTGTTTTTTTTTATCTTTTAGTATATTTATTTATTTTGTATCATTTAGTTTCTTTCCTAGCTTATAATTTTGTACATAACATTGCCTTCCCCTTTAGAAATGTGTTATCCTTAAATCAATTCTAGATACTTAATTCTAGATTTGTTTTTGAATGTTAGTGAGTTATTTTAGTGAATGATGCAGGTTTATTTACATGTAATTTGTAGTACTTCCCTTAACATTTGAATTCCATAAATTGTTCTTGGATTTTTGTGGCATAGGTGCTCAATTTCATCAACGATTTTTCTCCTAACACCATGTCCATCCCACTAAGTGGTAGAGCATAACATCTAGTTTGTAGTTCCAAGATTTGTATCTGTACAAAAACTTTTTGGTACCTTCCTATTCCTTTGACGTGTTGACCATGAACGACTATAATAATGAGGTCCGTTACAAGGTATAAAAAAAGGTTTAGTTGCTTTGGATATTGATATCCATTAAATTGTGTGTACTTCCAGAGTTAATGAGGATTGTGATATTTTTGTTCTTTATGCTTCCCCTGAGTTTCAATGTCTTTGGTTCCATATTTCCTGTAATTGTTGCGAGTGATATAGTAGGCTTTTCATCCCAAATGATACGACTATTACCATTGTTCCTTATATGAGGTGGAGCATACCTTACTATAGATGGTTGCACTTATTTTTTTTGGTCTATAACTTTGTTACAAACCCTTGATTATTCTCCCTTACAAGTATTCCTAGTGCACATGATTTTTGTAATGGTATATTCATTGATTTTTCATCATCGTTAGAGTCTAACAGGTCTTCTTCAATGGATACCTCTACTTCCTTTCCATTTATAATTTTGCAACAATATAAGTGATTGGATGCACATCTATGATTTGGAACACAATTCATACCACATTTATGACAATTAATTTCCTTCATTTTTTTCTTTTTCATCAGTGTCGAGGATGGAGGTGTTTGATTTTCTCTCATCATCATAGTTATATGACTTTCGATTGCTACATTTATGCCATGGTGACCACTTGTCTTAACACTATTTGTGTTTTCCCTCCCTTCATCATTGGGATTCCAAACTATAATTATTCTCTTCTCTTACATGTAATGAAGGATATGTTGAATTTCCAAAACCCATGGTTTAGGGTGGATTTCACGTTAAATGAACCTTATCGTAATTTTGGGTTGACCTTTTTAACTTATTGTCAATGACTTTTGTCTTATGTCTATCTTTTTTCATGGTTGTAATAGTATGCATTTCTAACTCGTCGTTTATGTACGACTTTAGTCCATGCACATAAGTATGGAGTAGTAGATCATCATATAAGTAAAATACTCATGTTGCCAATGCTTTCCATTCATGTGTGTATTCATCTACATCACATTTTTGTTGTATTCTAGTAAGTTTTGCCAAAAAGTATTTTTTTGTCACAACTTGGAACCTCTTTAAGAAATAATCTTTGAATATACCCAATTGTTTGAACAAACCTTAGTGGCATATTTCCACCACATCTACCAATTATATTCATTTCCCTAAAGATGTATGGAGGTGTACTTGAATTTCTCATCATCAAATTGAACATTATGTATTTCAAAGTATTCCTCGTCCTTGTTAATCCAAACTGCACTTTTCTTTTCATTTCATTTTGATAATTCTAGTTTCACCCTCATTGGGTACCTATATATTGAACAATTTATACAGGGTGGTGGATGGTTGGTAATCACTAAACCATTTGTAGACATGCTCGATTGTGGATTAGTATTGTGGATTAGTTGTACTTGGAGAAATCATTTGTGGATTAGTTGTACTTGAAGAACTTGGTTGTGGATTAGTTGTATGGGGAGGATCAACATTAGCTAAGAAATCCTTGTCTTTGAGGATTTTCTCTAATCTCTCCATACCTAGTTGTATCTCGTTTGTTATTCTTATATTGAGTTCATGCTCGATTTCCTATGTTATATCTTGTTTCTTCTTATCCATGCATTATTTCATTTCGACCTTTATGTCTGTAGTAATTTATTTCTTGAGTTTTTCATGTCATGCTTATGTCCAATATAACATGCTTATATTGGTCTTCCAATGTATTCAACTTTAAATTAATATCTACATTGCTCACCATTTTTTCTGATTAATTTCTGCCACAAAAATTTATTTGGTCTAGTAAAAAAGAAAATTACTTGGTTTGGTAAAAAAAAAAATCGGGTTGGATAATTTGTATTTTACTAGGTCATGGTAATTTGTTCTCAGGTCTAGCTTTGATATGAATATAGTAAGTACTCAAGATGACTTACTCAAAAGAATGAGAAGTAAAATATAAATATGAAAAAGATATGAATGCATAAAATGAGACGCCTTTTACAATGAGAGAGCCTCATATAAATAATCTTAAGGGGCAGCAAAATTACGAACTTAACGAGAACCCTCTAAATTTCTCGTTTAAAAAAAAAATGAATAACATTTTTTCACATTTCCAATTGAAAAGCATATTTTTATTGTTTCATTTTCTATGGCACGAGTGGTCAATGCTATAGTTTCAAATAAGTCTTCATTTTGACTCGAAAAATAAAATTGATGCTACTGGAAGTGTCGCCTTTTGATTTGAGGGTCAATTTTCCACAGTGGTAACGGTTGTCAAGGCCGTGATTTCAAACTGGTCACCATTTTAGCTACCCTCCAAAAAAAAGTGCTACCGATATCACCATTTTTGAAACATGGGTCAGTTTTGGTGTTTTGACCCAAAAGTTTGGGTTTTTAGACTGGAGTTCTATTTTTGAGGTCATATTTCTCGTTAAGTCGGTAACTATGTTGGGCACCTTTGATGACTTTTCATGAAGGGTTATGAATACTAAGTCTTTAACTTATTTTTAATCGTTTCTTCATCTTTTACTACTATATTTATTTATCATTTATTGTTTGTACCATACAGTTTCTTTCCGAGATTATAATTTATATACATAATAGAGAATCACACTTTTTAATTAGCTTCACTCCCGAATGGTAAGGTGAAACACACAATTTACAGTCTTCCACCTTGAGCCTTTGTAATAGATTCAATATATATTTAGGTTGAGAAATAAATATACAACCATCCATTTATAAAACTTGGATGCCCAAAAAGAAATGCAACAAGTCAAGGTCAATGATCTCAAATGTATTTGTCAATTGTTTCTTCAAACCAAAAATTAAATCAACGTTACTTCTAGTGATGACCAAATCATCAACAAATAATGCAACAATTAAGATTTTACCATTTACATGCAAAACATAGATATTATGATTAGACTCAAAACATTTGAAACTAAGATTAAGAAAAAAAATCAATCTTCTCATACCGTGCCTTCTCATAACAATTGATTTGGAATGAAACACTAGGAAACTTGAATTTCAAGAGCATGAAATTGATGGCCTCATTGAATATGGTCTATGGACTTCCTAAAGTAGTTTCTCTATACAATGTAAGCATCAAAAGAGGCATTTGTAAAAAAAATCTTAGAGAAAAAACACTTTCATAGTAACTATTATCTGCAATTCCTAGGGATAACTAAGGAGATGATGTCTCAAGGCCCTCAGGTTACATACATGGAGTACCGAGATACAACTTGACCAACAGTGTCCATGTGTACAAACAAAGACCCACCTCGCCACCACAGTTTCATGTTCATCATGACCGTATCCACCACATCAGCTAGCTTCCGGAAGACATCGGGTATTTCTCCATGTGGTACAATCCAAGTATTATGGTGAGTGTCATTTCAATATTTGAGGTATTTGAGTTTGTTGCATTTAAAATTTCTTTTGATTATGTAATGTTTTCTTGGAAATTATGCTCTTTGCCCTGTTTCACTTTGGTGGTTAACGTTGTACCCTAGTAAGTGGGTCACCCTTAGGGATAGTTTTTCTATTGGGAGGTTCTCTTGATGAGTCATTGTGCCATTCCTGACCATAATTTTCACTTTCCACACTTCATCCCATCATCTCATTACCTTTTGGGATTTTTGGGTATACTGACCCAAGAAGGGATTGTCCCTCACTTCATGGGAAGAAGGGGTTGAAGGCCCAGAGGCTTGTAGCTAGAAAAAGATAAAATCAAATCATAAAACTTCAAGATTCTCGCCCAAGGATCTCAAGGAAAGTGAAATTTCTATCATAAGAACTTGATGGGACCTATAAAAAAATAACTAATGCAAAATTCCAACCAAGGTGGAGCATGTGTGGGAACTATTTTTCATGATTACATAGAAGCCCCTCACATGGTTTAAACTTGGGGAATCATGATGTGACCAGGGTAGAGTCAAGGTGGGAACTGTTTTTCATGCTTAGGTAGAAGCCCCACCTTGGCTTCAACTTGAAAACATCTTAAAAACAATAAAAGGAAATAAATGGGTTCGGAAAAAGGTTGCATTGAAAACAAAGGTGCATCACACCCTATAAAAAATCACTCATAAATGAGATACTTGTTAGAATATAGAATATGGTGTGCTCATTTTACCATTGACGATACCCTCGTCACCCAACCACAGGCCGAAGCCTCCCTCCGAGAACCTTAACCTTGACTGAGAATTCTTCCAGAAGAAAACCCTAGGCTAGATAGCCAAACAAAGGACAGCGCATCTCTCCCCAAGGATAGCACAACAAAAAAGACTGATCAGATAGTCCCAAACCCTAGCCAAGAGATATCCAAGCCAAAACTGAGAACTAGTTGTTGTTGCAGCTGCACCTGCAACCCTCCTCCAAACCTGGGCACCAAACTGCAACCGCAGCGCACACCAACTAGGAAACTGCAATTCTAAGATGCTTCAAATGAGAACTAGCGCCCTGTATTTATAGTAATCCTGCCAGTTTGTTGGGGCCGACTTCTCCTTCTGGGTATGTGTCTATTCAGTATATTATTATTATTTATGGTTGACTTCTTCTCTTGGAGGCTAATAGCCTAATATAAATTATCTTCTTGAGCCGACAAGGCTTCTGGGGTTATTAGCCAACTCATTAGGGTTTCTCTTGCTTCCCGGAGTCTTCTATTCTCATCAGGTTCACACATGGGGGTAAATACCTCCCGTAGCTACCATAATATTAACACTCCATCCTAGCTAGAGAGGTATTTACAGGTAATGGACTTGAGCACAAAATATACCATTTACCTGGTAGCATCAATATAGTCATCTAGACTATTTCATGACTAGATCATGAGCATCACCATCATCATCAACTGCATCATCTCTCGAAACCATACTTCATCTGAGTAGTTAGATATGATGTTGGATAAGTCACTCTCACCATAGAGTGATACAAGAGGAGTAAAATACTGAATTGTTTTCCGTTTGGAAAATATATGTTCATCATTCATCTGAATGATAATTATCTCCTATAAAATGTTGATAGTCTTCAAGTCAATTATAACAAGGATAGAACACACCTATGTCTATTCATAGTAGTACATAATTACAATCCAGTGGTTTACTACCACATCAAGTAATACATAAGTACTTGATCAACAAAGTATGGTTGCGAACGGTGAAACATATTCACCACAGTAGTCCTCATCTACTGTCACATAGTCTTCATAACAAACATCTGAGAGCATCCTGCATAGAAACAATGTTATGATAGAAACTGTATCATTTGGGCCAATATTTCACTCATGTCCGTGAGATATGAAAGAATGTCTGCCACCACAGTAGTCTTCATTTGCATAGAAACAATGTTATGATAAAAAACTGAATCAACTGGGCCAATCTTTCACTCACGTCTGTGAGATATGAAAGAGTGTCTTCCCTCAGTATAGAATATCAACAATAATCATCTGGGCCAATATTTCACTCACATTTGTGAGATCTGAAATAATATCTGCCCTCAATATAGAATATCAACAATGGGCTATTTGCCCCATTCTTCTCAACCAAGGAAGAAGGATTGTTTCTGATTTCTGAGCCTGGACCATTTCTCACCCTGGGCCATTCCTCCGACACTAAACAAAGTGTAACCTAGAGAGAATGAGTCTGCCCTCGAGAAATGTTTGGACCATTCCTTACCCTGGGCCATTCCTTCAACACTAAGCAAACTGTAACCTGGAGGGAATGAGTCTGCCCTAAGGAATGACTGTCCTGGACTATTCCCCACCCTGGGCCATTCTTCTGACACTAAACAAAATGTAACCTGGAGAGAATGAGTCTGCCCTCGAGGAATAACTGTCCCTTATTGTTGAGCCTGGACTACTCCCCACCCTGGGCCATTCTTCTGACACTAAACAAAGTGTAACCTGGAGAGAATGAGTCTGCCCTCGAGGAATAACTATCCGGACCATTCCCCAGCCTGGGCCATTCCTCCGACACTAAACAAAGTGTAACCTGGAGAGAATGAGTCTGCCCTAGAGGAATGTTTGTCCTGCATCAACCTCCAAAATGGACGATTCTTCAAAAACTTCTCACAACTGTGAACTTCGAAATAATAACTTCCCGGTGAGGTGGACCATTCTACTTGACCACTACTCAAAGTGACTGCCAAGAAGAATGACTGTCCTAGACCACTCCCCATAATGGGAAGTCCCTGTCTATGATACATCAGCAATCAATATGCCTCCCATGTTAACTACAATGGGAAGTCCCTGTCTATGATACATCAGCAATCAGTATGCCTCCCATGTTAACTACAATGGGAAGTCGTTGTCCGTCAAAAATCTCAATCCACTTTCCGAACAAGAAAGCATCTGTCCAATCTGGACTATTTTTCAATTACAAAGATAAATGATATTTTCAATGCTCCCTCCTAACTGGAGAGTTATTTAAATCACAAAAATAAATGTTTGCATACCTTCTTCTAGCTTGGAGAGTCTTCCCTTCCAGCTAAGAGATTCATTTCCACGAGCTCTAGCTTGAGTATGCAAGTTATTTCATCTTGAATAGAGGCTTTACCAAAATGTATGCTTATCTGCTCATCTGTGGAGATATGTATTTTAGAAATCATTTTCTCCTTTTTGGACTTTATCATGGATAATGTAATGCTTGTACTATAGTCTGGAACACTGTGAGGGCTTCATGTAGATCTGAACAGTAGAGTATATCATAGTTGGAGAACTGGAACATATTCATGTGGTACTTCTTCTGTCATCATGAGATGTGAACTTCTGAGTAGTCATCTTGATGTTATAGGAAATATTCACCACGCTTCTACTGTGCACTAGAGGTTCTCCATCAATTTGTCTTCTTCTTTTCTACATACAGGAGTCTCTTTCTGGTATGGCTCAAAGTATTGATATTTCTCTGCATGCGCTCTTTACTCAATTTCTTCTGGAGAACATTCTTTCCATTTATCTGATGTAGAATTCCAACTCATGGATGTTGCGAATGATATAATAACTCATGCAGTGATATGTCTGGTGTACTGGAACAATCGATCATCATAGTATTCTCCCTCCATCTGGGAGAACCTTTAGTTCTGGATCTTGCAATGATTTCATTTATAGGTTTTCCATACACTGTTCTTCATCAGGACTTTCGGTTCTTCTGCTTGATTGCTTTTAGTGAGTTCATATTCGGCTGGTAATCTTGTGATTCTTGATACACTGACTGGTTGTTCTGATTCTTATTTCTTTGAATCTTCATGTTTTTCTTTAGCTCTTAGGTCCATGGATTTTCTTATAGATTCCATGCCCTAGAGATTCCACTTCTTACCTTCATCATCGGTTCACGGATCTAGATGGACAACTAGGAATACTTTAAGGCTAATCTTCGAAAAAGGTCTTCTTCTGCGGTTGGGCTGAACACATACTGTCTTTTTCATGGATGCTACCATGGATATATATATTTTTCATCATCTTCAATGGATCATAGGATTATCTCCCTCCTGATCCTTGCTTCATGTATAAGTGCATATAATCTGCTCCCTTCGTCTGACTGAGTCCATGCTTTCGTCTCCGTTCGTATTGTCTTCTACAATATATAATAGAGTCCACGCTTCCATCTGCAACCTTATTTTCTTCTACAATATATAATTGGCTCTCTTGTCTAACAGAGTCCACGCTTCCGTCTTGTTGTCTTCTATAGGATGTCATGAATCTTTTTCCAGTTTCCTTTCAATTGTTGACTTCTTTCTGTCTTTGCTTTTTCCAAGTCTTTTCAAGATTGATTATGATTTCGGTCTTATCTTGTAATGTCTTCCACATGATTTGTATTAATTCCTTTCATATGTATTATCTAATGATATTCATCCTTGTCTTGTTGTTCTTTCATGGGTATAGTTCTTCTTGGAACACATTATCTTCCAAGCGATAGATATACAGGATATGTACAGATACGATGCAAGCAAGATATGTACAGAAAATAAGAATAGTTTTGTTTACCTTTTAGTAGAAGAAGTCTCTTTCATCTTGCTTAGTCTTCTTTGTAGGTTACTTTTCTTCGGAAACTGATGCTTCATGCTTCTCTTTCCTTTTATTTAGCTTGGGACACTGATTCCTGTAGTGACCATACTTCTGACAGTTGAAGCATTGTATTTCTGAAATATCTTTTCTTTGTTTTGGCTTCCTTCTTGAATCGAACTTTCTTTTGTCCCTGAAGTTCTTGAATCTTGTTGTGAAGGCTTGATCATCGTGATTCTTTTGAGGTTTCTCTTTTGCATTGATCCTTGATTCTTCTTGAGCACAACAAGTCCAAAGTTCTTCAAATGTCGAGTACACCTTCCTTGTGTTCATGCTTGTAGCAAATGCATCCCATGTCTTGGGAAGACCATTGAGTACTATGTTCACCAATTCCTTTTCTGAAGTGATCTCTTCAATAACTTGTAGTTGATCTCTTAGCTGGGAGATCCTTACAAAGTATGATGTTATATTGTCATCATCATTCATCTTCATGTCACAGAGCTCATTCTTCAGACTCATAACTTATCCAATGTTTCTGAATGAGAAGAGATTTGTTAGGGCATCGTACATCATCTTTGATGAGTCAAGATGGGAGATGTAGGGTATCAAGTGGTATTTTATGGAATCCACTATGATACTCATGGCATTGATGTCACGATATTTCCTTTCACAATTTCCAACACTTTATTCTTAGCAAGGATGAGGTCAATCCTTGTCTTCCATGATCTGAAGTTAGAGCCTCCATCTAGCTTGTTCTCAGACTTCATAGAGTTCGTCATGGCTTGCTTGACTTTGTCAAACCCTAGATTTGATCGAAAATCCAAACTTCACGTCTTGTCCTTATGAGAGTACCAGGAGATGTGTTGGGCTAGGGCGCATTGATCTATCTGGTGATTAGGTCAATCTCGTCACTTAAGGTGCCTCAACAAGAGGTTTAGGGTTTTTGCAACTGCTTCTGCTGGTAACCCTAGCTGCAGTGCTTTTGGAAGCTGCTCCTGCTAGTAACCCTAGCGGCAGTTCCTCAACGAGCTCAATATCTAGCGGCTATGTTTCCTTCCAGCATTTTACGCTGACTAAAGGGGTGTGGGCCCATAACCTGTTAGAATATAGAAGATGGTGTGCTCATTTTACCATTGACGATACCCGTGTCACCCAACCACAGGTCGAAGCCTCCCTCCAAGCACCTTAACCTTGACTGAGAATTCTTCCAGAAGAAAACCCTAGGCTAGATAGCCAAACAAAGGACAGCGCATCTCTCCCCAAGGATAGCACAACACAAAAGGCTGATCAGATAGTCCCAAACCCTAGCCAAGAGATATCCAAGCCAAAACTGAGAACTAGCTACTGCTGCAGCTGCACCTGCAACCCTCCTCCAAACCTGGGCACCAAACTACAACTGCAGTGTGCACCAACTAAGAAACTGCAATTCTGAGATGCTGCAAATGAGAACTGGCACCCTGTATTTATAGTAATCCTGCCAGTTTGTTGGGGCTGAATTCTCCTTCTGGGTATGTGTCTGTTCAGTATATTATTATTATTTCTGGTCGACTTCTTCTCTTAGAGGCTAATAGCCTAATATAAATTATCTTCTTGAGACAACAAGTCTTCTAGGGTTATTAGCCAACTCATTAGGGTTTCTCTTGCTTCCCGAAGTCTTCTATTCTCGTCAGGTTCACACATGGGGGTAAATACCTCCCGCAGCTACCATAATATTAATAATACTATGGTCCCTTTCTTGTCATGAACCCCATTCCCAAGAGTATTTCCCCCATCCCTGTCACTTTTTCCACATGTATTAGAGAGGGGACCGCTTGGAAAACACTCCTAAACTTGAGCTACGATTCACCCAATAGGTCGATTTGTCTAGCCTCCCATACCTAAACTTGGAAAATTGCATAAGGTCTTTGAGCACTTGTTTATTTTGATGAGGTAGTTTGGATGTACATGTTTATATGTCTCTTTTATTGATTTGATTTACTTATCATGATGCATTTGAATTGAGATCCTTGGAGGGTGTATTCATTGTCTTTGTAGGATCTAGTTGGTGGACAAATTTGGAAGAACAAGCCTAGCTTGAGCTTCCTTGGGGCTTGAAGACCACAGGTTGGATGCAAAGGCCCACACATCAGGTGATGATGATAGCCTTTGGAGGCTTGAGGACTTCTATTTCATTTTGGTCATAGCTCTCCCATTGTGAGAAGACTAGTGGTTGCAATTTGTGCCCTACTTCGGCATTTTGGTATCTCTCTCTTGTGAAAATGGTTTTTGGTGATATTTCTTGGTGAATGATTCAGCTAAGGTGGTGTGTACCTCTTGGAGACTTCTTCTCTTACATATGAATGGTAAATTGTTTGGTGAACTAGGTTTTGTTCTTGCATCTCTCTTAAAATTGGTAAGGAAAATATGCAATTGTTAATTTGTCTTTCTCTTTTCATGGCTATTATTTGTTGAAACCCTAGAAGGAGTATAAGTGAATACACCCTCCATCAATATTTATCTCATTTTCTAGTTTACAAGCCTTTTGTTGCAAGGTTGCTAGGAGGAGTAAAAGGGTTGTACACCCTCCTTGATTTACCTTAGTTTGATTTGCATACCCTAGGGAGTAAGAGAGTTTACACCCCTAGGGATTTTGTTGATCTAACTCATGCTTTCAAGACTCCATTCACCCATTTTTAAAAGAAACTAATCTGAAGTTTTCATTGGAGAAATAAATTGTTTGCATTGGTAAACGTGATTTAGTGAGATATTAATATTGTTCAAGTTGGAATCTATTGTTGATGCTTTGAGGTTGCTTAATCCTCTAGGTCATCTTAGTCTACTTAGTCTTCTTGGAGATATAACTAAATTAAATATACAACCATTAGGGATGCAACAAATCATTCTCTTTTCTATTCATAAATCACATTTCAACGATCAAAATTTGCTAGCAAGCTGCCATAATACTTTATTGACCTCAATGCACTTTTTGGGTGGTTTACTTGTAGCTTTTGTGGGTTGAAATTTTCTGTTGTAGCAATATTTTTCTACAGCCATAAGGCTGATAATATAACTTTGCAATACTTGATTACAAAATCCTTGTTTTGTTGCCAAAGTCTTACGCTTTCATACTTGAGTTATTCTAGTACTTTCTAGCTTATCTCTTGCATCATTTACTAGACTTTTAGCATCTTATTAGCAGATTTTAACTATCATTTATTTGTTGATATATATTCTTGTTGGAACATGAATATATATCAACAAGTTTAATTTTCTTGTCCATTGGATTATTTATCTTGTATCTTGTGTTTTCTTGTGTCTTGGGCAGGTACAACCACTCCTTGTAGGTACTCAAAGACTTGGCAACCTTAAACCACTCTCGAGACCTATTACCAAGCCATCTTCCACTTAGAAACTTGACCTATAAGGGAACCTCTTCATAAGTATCACTTTCTATCTCATTTTCCCCCTAGGGTCACCCAAGACCCCCCCCTTGTGTTGGATTCTTCCTTCACTAAAGAGAGAGTGTAATATACCAAATATAAAATGTATGCAGAACATAAATAAAATGCTAGTAATGGAAGAATAACAACAATATAACCAAAAAATTCACCACAATAACACTGAAATGATATAAGAATAACAACAGAAATAGCACTTTGAATCTGAAAGCAATGTTCACGGGCCTCTTCGAGGGGGCAACCTCCAGTTGAGCAGAGATCTATTACAATAATATCCAAGCTAGGGTTCTCATACCCTCGACTCCTATTTATACTAAAAAGAAGCATCTAGAGGAATATCCTTCTAGAAGCGGAAGCTTCTATTAGGTCTTCTTACATCCGCCTTATTCTATTTTATTGAAAGGCCTTACTAATATTGACCTTTATTACATCTGAATATATTGTTCTACCTATGTGCAGGTTAGGACCCTAACATGTCCACCCCCTTAAAAACAACCTTGTCCTCAAGGCTTGAGATGAGGAAATTGTTGTAGAATGGTAGTTGGTTCCCAAGTGGCGTCTGTTGGAGTTGTATCTTTCCACTGGAATAGCACTTCCTTGATGGTTCTCTAACGTAGGAGATGCTCACGCTGGTCCAAAACTTCTTCTGGTTGTAGCCAAATGGATCCTTCTTCAGCTAACTCTGGAAGGTTGGTTTGAATTTGGCACTTAGCTCCAATCACCTTCTTTAAGCATGAAACATGAAAAAAAGGATGTAGCTTCGAATGGCTGGGCAAAGCTAACTAATAGGAGACTTGTCCCACACACTTGAGAATGGTATAAGGACCATAAAATTTAAGAGGTAGCTTTTGACAATGCTCAGCCTTGAGGGAAGTTTGCTTGTAAGGTTGCAGACGAAGAAACACATGATCCCCTTCTGCAAATTGACATTCAGAGCGACCTTGATCTTCTTGTTGCTTCATGCGATTGTGTGCCATGACCAAATTCTCTTTGAGGGTACGGAGAATAGCCTCTCGAGTTGTAAGTGTTAGGTCAACTGCTTGGACCTTCAAGGCACCTGGTAAGTATGAGAGAATTGAAGGTGGCTTTTGTCCATATACTGCTTCAAAAGGAGTCATGCATGTAGCTGTATGGTATGAATTTTTGTACCACCATTTAGCTAGGGGTAACCGTTGAGCCCACTGATTTTGCTTTTCCAAGGCAAAACACCTCAAATATGTTTCCAAGCACTTGTTGAAATTGGCCATCAGTTTGGGGATGATAAGTTGTGTTGAGATGCAATTATGTGCATTGTATATTGAATAGTTCTTGCCAAAATTTGCTTGTGAAAGTTGGGTCGCGATCAGAAACAATAGAGTGCGGCATGCCATGAAGCTTGAAGACCTAATCCATGAAGATTTGAGCCACCGTGGATGTTGTAAACGGGTGTTGAAGGGTGCAGAAATAAGCATACTTGGAAAGGCGATCAACAACCACCATGATGACGGATTTATTTCTCGATTTGGGTAAGCCGGTAATAAAATCCATAGAGATATCCTTCCAAATAGCAGGTGGAATCGAGAGCGATTGTAGTGTGCCCGACGATTTGACTATTTCTCCCTTGTTGCGTTTACACACGTCACATTCAACTACAAAATTACGAATGTCCTGTTTCATACCATCCCAGAAAAAGGAATGTTTGACCCTATCATAGGTTTTGGTGAACCCAGAGTGCCATGTTGTGGGTGTAGCATGAACCTCAGAAAGTACCGTGGATTTAAGCTTTGATTGTTTACTTAAATACAAATGGAATTTGTATCGAAGTTCCTCATGTAGCCAAGAGTACCCTGGGGAAGCTGGAGCATTGGACTGCAGTTGCTGGATCAACTGCGAACTTTTGGGATCTTGTAGCCATTCCCGGCGAATGGCTTGGAGCCAATATGGTACAATGAATGAAAGAGAAAAAAGGGATTCTTCATCTTCATATTTTTGGGAAAGTGCATCTGAAACCACATTGTCTTTGCCTTTCTTATAAATGATCTCATAATCATATCCAAAGAGTTTAGTCACCCATTTTTGTTGTTCTAGGGAGGAAATGCGTTGTTCTAGAAAATACTTGAGGCTTTGATGGTCTGTCTTAATTTGGAACCCTTGCCCCTGTTAGAACCCTATATAATAGAGAATCATTGTTCTGAATAATATTTATCTTTTTCAGGCATATGTGTTCGCTCATGATGCATGGCAAAGGTGGCGGAAAGCGCTCAACACTGTCCAAGCATAAAATGAGTGCTTGCGCGCGAGCTTCAAAGCTAGTTTCGGTGCATTTTTAGCAAAAATTATGAAGTGTTTTGAAATGTCAAAATTTGACTCTTGTGGGTCAAATGTAAAGTTGGTTTTATTAGACTAATCTGGTTTTATAACCTATGTTTGGTGAATTTAGCTAAAAAAAAAAAAATTTGGCCCCTCGGCCTTTGCCTTTATGCAGAGTTTTATGAAAAATTGACAAATATTTTTTGCCAAAAAATATTATTGGCCTAGGGGCCAACCTCCTAATGCTCGAAACCAAGGGATAAGCGCCATTTCAAGCACCAACCGCAAACACACACGTCAGTGCCAGCACCAACGCCTAACCCCAAAGCCCAAGCCTCGGGCTCACTTCATCGACACGACATATGACTGTTGGCTAATATAATCACTTAAAGTTCAGTTTACGGTGTGAATGTGGGATATCGCCCGTAGGAAGTAAAAAAATATATAAAACACAGCTTTAAAACCCAGTGCCATATGTTCGAACCAGAGTCAAGGTGTCGAACGCATAGAGGCACACATGCATAGAAGGCTTATGAGGCCAATCTTGCCTCACAGTTCCTGGGCAGTGATAAATTTTTCTAAATTCGTTCCACCTCAAGCAGTTCAAAACTTTGCTAACAGACTTCCAGAACTGTGCAAGACATATGGTGTGCTTATGAACCCTAATTTGGCAGCACCACCGGCAACAGAGATAAATGGGAATGTTGAAGTTGTCGTTAAACATATGATAGAATCAGTGGAGAAGAATGGTAACCCTCTCGAGCTTATCCTTTTCATAATACCTCAACAAGATAACAAACACCTTTATGCTACTGTAAAGAGGTTATGTGAGTTGGAGTTTGGTGTTTGGACCCAATGTTGCTTGGCAGATCATGTCCAAAAATGCAAATCCCTGCAGTTGGAGGATTAGGTGGAGCGGTTGATAGAGGAATGAATGCTACCTCCAATCCATATGGTCGTCCAGTTGTTGCCTCTTCCTATCAACCACCTCCCATGTATTCAAGCAGAGGACCAATTGCTAGAAATGAGGCTCCTGCAAGAATTATTCCTATTGCAGCATTGAATCCTTATCAAGGCCGATGGACAATAAAGGTTAGAGTCACTTCTAAGGGGGGTCTTCGTCGCTATAACAATGCAAAAGGAGATGGAAAAGTTTTTAGTTTTTATATGCTAGACTTGGATGGTGGGGAAATACGAATAACATGTTTTAATGTTGTTGCTGATCAGTTTAATGATCAGATAGAAAGTGGGAAAGTTTATATAATCTCAAAGGGAAGTTTAAAACCTGCACGGAAAACTTTTAATCATCTAAAGAATGATTGGGAAATTTTCTTGGAGTCTACTTCAACAATAGAACCATGTTTGGAGGACGACAACTCAATACCAAAGCAAAATTTCAATTTTATACCAATAAGTGAAGTTGAGAACATGGAAAACAATTCAATGGCAGATGTCATTGGTGTTGTAATCTCAATCAATCCATCGAGTATAATCATGAGAAAGAATGGTACAGAGACTCAGAAAAGATCTTTTCAATTGAAGGACATGTCAGGTCGCAGTGTGGAGTTTACTATGTGGGGTGCCTTCTGCAATAAGGAAGGTCAACAGATTCAAGAGTTATGTGATTCTGGAGCCTTCCCCATCCTGGTTGTGAAAGCTGGACGAATTAGTGATTTTAGTGGATAATCTTTGGGGACAATCTCCTCAAGCCAACTTTTTATAAACCCATACCTTCCAGAGGCTCATCGATCGAGAGACTGGTTTGTGAAAGGGGAGACATACAGTGATGAACATCGGGTAAAGTCTACGGTCGTTAAAGAAGAAAGATTCGTTTATTCTTTTGAAAGTAGGATTTTATTGGATTTGATCAGTAAACTTTCCAGTGGAGAGTTTAGTAATATGACAGTGTCAACACCAAATCTGGGAACGAATGCTGGATCATACAGTGCAGGATATGGTGGAAGTGGTTTGGGCAGTAATTATGTCTCCAATGGGCTAAGTGCAAATTAATCTAGTAAAAATATTCCTGGCAGTTAGAGCACAAGTGGCATTTTTCCTTCATGGCATTTGAATTACAGTTGAGCAGCCAACAAGAAAATGATCACCTCCAAAATCCGATGGCAGCAAAGAGACGAGGTGGCAAAATATCCCAGTTTTCAGGCATCGTTTGAACCATCTGGCAAACAAGAAATTCAATTACAGGAAACACATGGCAAGAGGTTATAGCACCGATCCTCCAACTGGCAGCCAGTTACCCAACCACCTCAAGGCATTCGACTGCTACCACATTTGTTCATTGTGATGCTGTAAGAGTCCATTTGCCAGCGAACCTTAACAAACTCAAGATGTCCATATAGCAGTTACCAAATCGAATTTCCTGGGATTTACTGTCTTGTTTGTTTTAGGAATCGATTATAGATGTCATGCATGATTGTAACTATTTTTATATGTTTAGAAAGCAGAGTTATGGAGGCTGAGAGTTTTTTATTATTTATACAGATGTAAAAAACAGAGAGAGGGTTCGACTGGGCTGAGAGGAGAGGGTTTCGACCTGTGTGAGAGGTTTAGACCTGAATTTTTAGTTTTCTTTGCTGGAGCTAAGGGCTGTGTTTAGCCAGATAATTTCTCTGTAATTTTTAATTATTGATCAGTAATTAGACATACTTTCTTTTACATGATTCTTGTGTGGAGATATTGGTGGAGTTTTTTCTCTGTTAAATTAATTTTACAGTCATCTTTCTCTTGTTTCAATTCTCATTTTCAAATGATAGTAATAGAGCAAAATTTATCAACAGATACTTTGCATCTGATTATTTGATAATCTTTATGTTTTCCGCTAAAGCTTAGTTCAGGAATTCTTAGCTACTCCTTTGCCTAGCTTTTTCCTCCCCTATTTCTTCTTTAAACCGACACCATCAAAACTTGATTCGATCCAATATTGTCGCTACCTTGCCCTGTGAAAGGACTTTGTCCAGATCTGATGTGAATCACGTTTCTAAGCGCAGACCCCATTTGCCCAATGTCGCTCCTTGTTGTCCCAAACTGACCATTTAAAATCACAAACCCCATTCTTTCATTACTTTTATAGCTAGCCTAACATTTGTCCTATTACAAAACATGTTAAATATAAAAGAGAGATCCCTCTCTGAGTCTTGGAGGGCTAGATCCAAGACTTGAAGCGGTTCGAGGTTACCTCTATGATTTCCTTAGCAGCCTTAGGCAAATTACAAAGCGCTAACATTTTTGGCGACTCCGCTGGGGACCTTCTCCAGAAGTGCACTTCAAGTTCAGATTTGACTTCTGATGGTGAACAGAAGCCAAACACAGGAAGGTTGTACCATTCACCTGGCGACTCCATTGTTCAAGAACCCAAGCTTCAAAGTTCACAAGCGACTTCACTGCTGAAGAATATAGATTTCAAAGCCTTGATGATGCTTCAAGATGACAAGGTATGTGGAAAATCCTATATATTGTGAAGCTATAAAAGATTTCAGGGATGAGTTAGCAGATTTTCAAATTGATGAAGTTCCATTAACAGCCTTGTTTCATTGTTGGAAATCGAAAAAAAATTCTCATGAAAGTAAAATTTGTGTTCTCGAGCTGTTGGCTGAAAAACTCGAAATGGATATTGAGCTCTTGAATACTCAGATTCATTCCTACATTTTCCAACCTCCAAAACAATTTTATGAGAAACTTACGTCTCCTAAACCAAAGGATATTGTATCATCTTTCGATTTTCTGATTGACGAATATGTTGTTTGCAAGCATAAGTCTGAAATTGAACAGTTGCAGTCATGGTCTGATATTGAGGACACGAATGGGAAACTTATCCATGATAAAATTCTAAACAAATACCGGGAGAATCAACAAATAGATCATATATTTATTGACCCGGTTGCAAATTATATGGAGCTCCTTTTCAATATAACTGTTCAAACATGTTTTTTATGCAAGGACCAGAGCCATCACCAGTTGCTAGTACATATTTCAGACTTGATTTTCGTCAAGCATGATGAGGAAGCCCAATCATGGGATCAACTACTAGGTTGGCTTCATTGGCACTTTTTCATTACCTGATTGAAGCAGTAACTGTTAGCAAAGTAGGGTATGTAGGAATGCGCCAATAAGATCATCAGGATGAGCATCTTCTTTTTTGTCTCTTCATAGTTTATTTTCAGTTTACAGTTTGGGGGCAGCCCAATGATCAGCTGGTCGGCAAAATTCAGAGTTCAGCGATTCTAGACACCTCCTTCGGAGCCATCTTCCCCAGGTGGAGCCTATGTTAGAACCCTATATAATAGGGAATCATTGTTCTGAATAATATTTATCTTTTTTCAGGCATATGTGTTCTCTCATGACGCATGGCAAAGGCGGCGGAAAGTGCTCAACACTTTCCAAGCATAAAATGAGTGCTTGCGCGCGAGCTTCAAAGCTAGTTTCGGTGCATTTTTAGCAAAAATTATGAAGTGTTTTGAAATGTCAAAATTTGACTCTTGTGGGTCAAATGTAAAGTTGGGTTTATTAGCCTAATGTGGTTTTATAACCTGTGTTTGGTGAATTTAGCTAAAAAAAAAAAAAATTGGCCCCTCGGTCTTTGCCTTTATGCAGAGTTTTATGAAAAATTGACAAATATTTTTTGCCAAAAAATATTATTGGCCTAGGGGCCAACCTCCTAATGCTCGACACCAAGGGATAAGCGCCATTTCATGCACCAACCGCAAACACACACGTCAGTTCCAGCACCAATGCCTAACCCCAAAGCCCAAGCCTCGGGCTCACTTCATCGACACGACATATGACTGTTGGCTAATATAATCACTTAAAGTTCAATTTATGGTGTGAATGTGGGATATCGCCCGTAGGAAGTAAAAAAATATATAAAACACAGCTTTAAAACCCCGTGCCAGATGTTCGAACCAGAGTCAAGGTGTCGAACGCATAGAGGCACGCATGCATAGAAGGCTTATGAGGCCAATCTTGCCTCACAGTTCCTGGGCAGTGATAAATTTTTCTAAATTCGTTCCACCTCAAGCAGTTCAAAACTTTGCTAACAGACTTCCAGAACTGTGCAAGACATATGGTGTGCTTATGAACCCTAATTTGGCAGCACCACCGGCGACAGAGATAAAAGGGAATGTTGAAGTTGTCGTTAAACATATGATAGAATCAGCGGAGAAGAATGGTAACCCTCTTGAGATTATCCTCTGCATAATACCTCAACAAGATAACAAACACCTTTATGCTACTGTAAAGAGGTTACGTGAGTTGGAGTTTGGTGTTTGGACCCAGTGTTGCTTGGCAGATCATGTCAAAAAATGAAAATCCCTGCAGTTGGAGGATTAGGTGGAGCGGTTGATAGAGGAATGAATGCTACCTCCAATCCATATGGTCGTCCAGCTGTTGCCTCTTCCTATCAACCACCTCCCATGTATTCAAGCAGAGGACCAATTGCTAGAAATGAGGCTCCTGCAAGAATTATTCCTATTGCAGCGTTGAATCCTTATCAAGGCCGATGGACAATAAAGGTTAGAGTCACTGCTAAGGGGGGTCTTCGTCACTATAAAAATGCAAAAGGAGATGGAAAAGTTTTTAGTTTTGATCTGCTAGACATGGATGGTGGGGAAATACGAATAACATGTTTTAATGCTATTGCTGATCAGTTTAATGATCAGATAGAAAGTGGGAAAGTTTATATAATCTCGAAGGGAAGTTTAAAACCTGCACGGAAAAATTTTAATCATCTAAAGAATGATTGGGAAATTTTCTTGGAGTCTACTTCAACAATAGAACCATTTTTGGAGGACGACAACTCAATACGAAAGCAGAATTTCAATTTTATACCAATAAGTGAAGTTGAGAACATGGAAAACAATTCAATGGCAGATGTCATTGGTGTTGTAATCTCAATCAATCCATCGAGTATAATCATGAGAAAGAATGGTACAGAGACTCTGAAAAGATCTTTTCAACTGAAGGACATGTCAGGTTGCAGTGTGGAGTTTACTATGTGGGGTGCCTTCTGCAATAAGGAAGGTCAACAGATTCAAGAGTTATGTGATTCTGGAGCCTTCCCCATCCTGGTTGTGAAAGCTGGATGGATTAGTGATTTTAGTGGAAAATATTTGGGGACAATCTCCTAAAGCCAACTTGTTATAAACCCAAACCTTCCAGAGGCTCATCAATCGAGAGACTGGTTTGTGAAAGAGGAGACATACAGTGATGAACAGCAGGTAAAGTCTACGGTCGTTAAAGTAGAAAGATTCATTTATTTTTCTGAAAGTAGGATTTTATTGGATTTGATCAGTAAACTTTCCAGTGGAGAGTTCAGTAATATGACAGTGTCAACACCAAATCTGGGAACGAATGCTGGATCATACAGTTCAGGATATGGTGGAAGTGGTTTGGGCAGTAATTATGTCTCCAATGGGCTAGGTGCAAATTAATCTAGTAAAAATATTCCTGGCAGTTAGAGCACAAGTGGCATTTTTCCTTCATGGCATTCGAATTACAGTTGAGCAGCCAACAAGAAAATGATCACCTCCAGAATCCGATGGCAGCAAAGAGACGAGGTGGAAAAATATCCCAGTTTTCAGGCATCGTTTGAACCATCTGGCAAACAAGAAATTCAGTTACAGGGAACACATGGGAGGAGGTTATAGCACCAATCCTTCAACTGGCAGCCAGTTACCCAACCACCTCAAGGCATTCGACTGCTACCACATTTGTTCATTGTGATGTTGTAAGAGTCCATTTGCCAGCGAACCTTAACAAACTCCAGATGTCCATATAGCAGTTACCAAATCGAATTTCCTGGGATTTACTATCTTGTTTGTTTTAGGAATCGATTACAGATGTCATGCATGATTGTAACTGTTTTTCTATGTTTAGAAAGTAGAGTTATGGAGGCTGAGATTTTTTTATTATTTATACAGATGTAAAAAACAGAGAGAGGGTTCGACTGGGCTGAGAGGAGAGGGTTTCGACCTATGTGAGAGGTTTAGACCTGAATTTTTAGTTTTCTTTGCTGGAGCCGAGGGCTGTGTTTAGCCAGAGAATTTCTCTGTAATTTTTAATTATTGATCAGTAATTAGACATACTTTCTTTTACAGGATTCTTGTGTGGAGATATTGGTGGAGTTTTTTCTCTGTTAAATTAATTTTACAGTCATCTTTCTCTTGTTTCAATTCTCATTGTCAAATGATAGTAATAGAGAAGAATTTATCAGCAGATACTTTGCATCTGATTATTTGATAATATTTATGTTTTCCGCTAAAGCTTAGTTCAGGAATTCTTAGCTACTCCTTTGCCTGGATTTTTCGTCCCCTATTTCTTCTTTATACCAACACCATCAAAACTTGATTCGATCCAATATTGTCGCTACCTTGCTCTGTGAAAGGAATTTGTCCAGATCTGATGTGAATCACATTTCTAAGCGCAGACCCCATTTTCCCAATGGCCCTCCTTGCTGTCCCAAACTGACCATTTAAAATCACAAACCCCATTCTTTCATTACTTTTATAGCTAGCCTAACATTTGTCATATTACAAACCAAGTTAAATATAAAAGAGAGATCCCTCTCTGAGACTTGGAGGGCTAGATCCAAGACTCGAAGCGGTTCGAGGTTACCTCTGTGATTGCCTCAGCAGCCTTAGGCAAATGACAGAGCGCTAACATTTTTGGTGACTCCGTTGGGGACCTTCTCTAGAAGTGCACTTCAAGTTTAGATTTGACTTCTGATGGTGAATAGAAGCCAAACACAGGAAGGTTGTACCATTCACCTGGCGACTCCATTGTTCAAGATCCCAAGCCTCAAAGTTCACAAGCGACTTCACTGTTGAAGAATCTAGATTTCAAAGCCTTGATGATGCTTCAAGATGACAAGGTATGTGGAAAATCCTATATATTGTGAAGCTATAAAAGATTTCAGGGATGAGTTAACAGATTTTCAAATTGATGAAGTTCCGTTAACATCCTTGTTTCATTGTTGGAAATTGAAAAAAAATTCTCATGAAAGTAAAATTTGTGTTCTCGAGCTGTTGGCTGAAAAACTCGAAAGGGATATTGAGCTCTTGAATACTCAGATTCAGTCCTACAGTTTCCAACCTCCAAAACAATTTTATGAGAAACTTACGTCTCCTAAACCAAAGGATATTGTATCATCTTTCGATTTTCTGATTGACGAATATGTTGTTTGCAAGCATAAGTTTGAAATTGAACAGTTGCAGTCATGGTCTGATATTGAGGACACGAATGGGAAACTTATCCATGATAAAATGCTAAACGAATACCGGGAGAATCAACAAATAGATCATATATTTATTGACCAGGTTGCAAATTATATGGAGCTCCTTTTCAATATAATTGTTCAAACATGTTTTTTCTGCAAGGACTGGAGACATCACCAGTTGCTAGTACATATTGCAGACTTGATTTTCGTCAAGCATGATGAGGAAGCCCAATCATGGGATCAACTGCTAGGTTGGCTTCATTGGCACTTTTTCATTACCTGATTGAAGCAGTAACTGTTAGCAAAGTAGGGTAGGTAGGAATGCGCCAATAAGCTCATCGGGATGAGCATCTTATTTTTTGTCTCTTCATAGTTTATTTTCAGTTTACAGTTTAAGGGCAGCCAAATGATCAGCTGGTCGGAAAAATTCAGAGTTCAGCGATTCTAGACACCTCCTTCGGAGCCATCTTCCCCAGGTGGAGCCTATGTTAGAACCCTATATAATAGGGAATCATTGTTCTGAATAATATTTATCTTTTTCAGGCATATGTGTTCGCTCATGACGCATGGCGAAGGCGATGGAAAGCGCTCAACACTGTCCAAGCATAAAATGAGTGCTTGCGCGTGAGCTTCAAAGATAGTTTCGGTGCATTTTTAGCAAAATTATGAAGTGTTTTGAAATGTCAAAATTTGACTCTTGTGGGTCAAATGTAAAGTTGGGTTTATTAGCCTAATGTGGTTTTATAACCTATGTTTGGTGAATTTAGATAAAAAAAAAAAAAAATGGCCCCTCGGCCTTTGCCTTTATGCAGAGTTTTATGAAAAATTGTCAAATATTTTTTGCCAAAAAATATTATTGGCCTAGGGGCCAACCTCCTAATGCTCGACACCAAGGCATAAGCGCCATTTCATGCACCAACCGCAAACACACACGTCAGCGCCAACACCAACGCCTAACCCCAAAGCCCAAGCCTCGGGCTCACTTCATCGACACGACATATGACTGTTGACTAATATAATCACTTAAAGTTTAGTTTACGGTGTGAATGTGGGATATCGCCCGTAGGAAGTAAAAAAATATATAAAACACAGCTTTAAAACCCCGTGCCATATGTTCGAACCAGAGTCAAGGTGTCGAACGCATAGAGGCACGCATGCATAGAAGGCTTATGAGGCCAATCTTGCCTCACAGTTCCTGGGCAGTGATAAATTTTTCTAAATTCGTTCCACCTCAAGCAGTTCAAAACTTTGCTAACAGACTTCCAGAACTGTGCAAGACATATGGTGTGCTTATGAACCCTAATTTGGCAGCACCACCGGCGACATAGATAAATGGGAATGTTGAAGCTGTCGTTAAACATATGATAGAATCAGCGGAGAAGAATGGTAACCCTCTCGAGCTTATCCTCTGCATAATACCTGAACAAGATAACAAACACCTTTATGCTACTGTAAAGAGGTTATGTGAGTTGGAGTTTGGTGTTTGGACCGAGTGTTGCTTGGCAGATCATGTCAAAAAATGCAAATCCCTGCAGTTGGAGGATTAGGTGGAGCGGTTGATAGAGGAATGAATGCTACCTCCAATCCATATGGTCGTCCAGTTGTTGCCTCTTCCTATCAACCACCTCCCATGTATTCAAACAGAGGACCAATTGCTAGAAATGAGGCTCCTGCAAGAATTATTCCTATTGTAGCATTGAATCCTTATCAAGGTCGATGGACAATAACGGTTAGAGTCACTTATAAGGGGGGTCTTCGTCGCTATAACAATGCAAAAGGAGATGGAAAAGTTTTTAGTTTTTATCTGCTAGACTTGGATGGTGGGGAAATACGAATAACATGTTTTAATGTTGTTGCTGATCAGTTTAATGATCAGATAGAAAGTGGGAAATTTTATATAATCTCAAAGGGAAGTTTAAAACCTGCACGGAAAACTTTTAATCATCTAAAGAATGATTGGGAAATTTTCTTGGAGTCTACTTCAACAATAGAACCATTTTTGGAGGACGACAACTCAATACCAAAGCAGAATTTCAATTTTATACCAATAAGTGAAGTTGAGAACATGGAAAACAATTCAATGGCAGATGTCATTGGTGTTGTAATCTCAATCAATCCATCGAGTATAATCATGAGAAAGAATGGTACAGAGACTTAGAAAATATCTTTTCAATTGAAGGACATGACAGGTCGCAGTGTGGAGTTTACTATGTGGGGTGCCTTCTGCAATAAGGAAGGTTGACAGATTCAAGAGTTATGTGATTCTGGAGCCTTCCCCATCCTGGCTGTGAAAGTTGGACGGATTAGTGATTTTAGTGGATAATCTTTGGGGACAATCTCCTCAAGCCAACTTGTTATAAACCCAGACCTTCCAGAGGCTCATCGATCGAGAGACTGGTTTGTGAAAGGGGAGACATACAGTGATGAACAACGGGTAAAGTCTACGGTCGTTAAAGCAGAAAGATTCGTTTATTCTTCTGAAAGTAGGATTTTATTGGATTTGATCAGTAAACTTTCCAGTGGAGAGTTTAGTAATATGACAGTGTCAACACCAAATCTGGGAACGAATGCTAGATCATACAGTGCAGGATATGGTGGAAGTGGTTTGGGCAGTAATTACGTCTCCAATGGGCTAAGTGCAAATTAATCTAGTAAAAATATTCCTGGCAGTTAGAGCACAAGTGGCATTTTTCCTTCATGGCATTCGAATTACAGTTGAGCAGCCAACAAGAAAATGATCACCTCCAAAATCCGATGGCAGCAAAGAGACGAGGTGGAAAAATATCCCAGTTTTCAGGCATCGTTTGAACCATCTGGCAAACAAGAAATTCAGTTACAGGAAACACATGGCAGGAGGTTATAGCACCGATCCTCCAACTGGCAGCCAGTTACCCAACCACCTCAAGGCATTCGACTGCTACCACATTTGTTCATTGTGATGTTGTAAGAGTCCATTTGCCAGCGAACCTTAACAAACTCCAGATGTCCATATAGCAGTTACCAAATCGAATTTCCTGGGATTTACTATCTTGTTTGTTTTAGGAATCGATTACAGATGTCATGCATGATTGTAACTGTTTTTCTATGTTTAGAAAGTAGAGTTATGGAGGCTGAGATTTTTTTATTATTTATACAGATGTAAAAAACAGAGAGAGGGTTCGACTGGGCTGAGAGGAGAGGGTTTCGACCTATGTGAGAGGTTTAGACCTGAATTTTTAGTTTTCTTTGCTGGAGCCGAGGGCTGTGTTTAGCCAGAGAATTTCTCTGTAATTTTTAATTATTGATCAGTAATTAGACATACTTTCTTTTACAGGATTCTTGTGTGGAGATATTGGTGGAGTTTTTTCTCTGTTAAATTAATTTTACAGTCATCTTTCTCTTGTTTCAATTCTCATTGTCAAATGATAGTAATAGAG
>ML812417.1:102879-113019 GCA_009831015.1 Picea engelmannii
GGATCTTCAGATATCTCAAAGGAACAAAAGAGTTTGGATTATGGTATCCAAAAGGAAAAGATCTATCACTTATTGCTTACACAGATGTAGATTAGGCAGGTTGTATTGATGACTGACGAAGCACCAGTGGAGCAGTGTTCTACTTAGGTGATTGTTTGGTATCATGGCTAAGCAAGAAACAATCATCGATATCTCTATCTACAGTCGAGGCGGAGTATATTGTAGCAGCAACATGTTGTACACAGGTTCTTTGGATGAAACAAACTTTGACAGATATACAGGTTGAGTATGATGAGCCCATTCCAATATATTGTGATAATATAAGTGCCATCAATATCTCAAAAAACCCGGTGATGCACTCCAAGGCGAAGCACATTCCAATCAAGTATCACTTTCTACGGGAACAAGTTGCAGAAAAGAACATCAGAGTTGAGTATGTGGGCACAAAAGAACAAGTGGCATACATCTTTACAAAACCACTTCTACGAGAAGCCTTTGAATATCTTCGCCAAAGACTTGGAGTTATTTCTACTCCAAAAATGAATGTTTTTTGAATGCTTATATTATATGTCTTAGATGTACACGAGGAAGCACCATAAGAGGACAGTCTATCAGGGGGAGCAGCCTTGGATGGAAAGATACATTTGCCATTGATGACAAAGGGGGAGAGATTTATCAGATGTAGAGGACAGAGGCATGGTTCTAGGGCGAGATTATCAGATGCAGAGGATAGAGGCATGGTTCCAGGGGGAGAAGATTTATCAGATGCAGAGGACAAAGGCATGGTTCCAGGGGGAGCATGAGTGATATGATTTCGGTATTTAATCAGAGTGTTGCCATCAATGCCAAAGGGGGAGATTGTTGATTAAAGTTGGTTGTCATTGATGTCAACCCTTGAAGAAAGTTCTGTAGCACAGAGATTTGGGTAATGGACACAATATTCTTTGATATAAATATGACTCATTATTGTTTTTTCATGGTTGATAAGAAGTAAATATGGATGAACTCCAAAGTGGTCCCCTTATGGTGAAAGCCCTCATAGGAAGACGCTTTGTGGAGTAAGAGAACCTATGCTTAATTGTGGAATAATGAGATGAAGGAAATTGAATTTGTCAGGAAAAATATCCTAGATTGATAGTGCTTGTCATGTCATTTCCGGTGGTATGTGGAACGTCACATAATTCCTCACGATTAGAGAGTTATGGCCATGAGAAGTTGGAGACCCCAGGTTTGGGTAATGGACCCAAGTTTGTTTGATGGGTAATGGTATGAGTTATGATATATTTTCATATAATATTATTCTATATGGATAGTACATGTCATGTCATTTCTGGTGGTATGTATAACATCACATAACTCCTCACGGTTTGAGAGTTATGGCCTTACGAAGTTGGAGGACCCTCATATGTCATCTAGAAGCCCCAAAATGTCA
Organism: Picea engelmannii; assembly: GCA_009831015.1. Classification (NCBI taxonomy): domain Eukaryota; kingdom Viridiplantae; phylum Streptophyta; class Pinopsida; order Pinales; family Pinaceae; genus Picea; species Picea engelmannii. The sequence goes on from ML812417.1 coordinate 104,312, forward strand.
AAGTAATCAAAGTGGTTTAAGAGATTTTCAAAGGTAAATAATAAAGTGAAGTGATGAGTGTATTATAATTCAAAGTGAATACAAAATAAATTATTTCAATAATAAATTTAATGGAGAAATTAAAAGTGGACCCAACCCTAAAATAAGGAAAGTGGGTCAAGTGACCTAGAAGATGTTTTTAAGGAATCTACTTGGAGAGTATAAATAGGAGGCAAGGCTCTCTCATTTGAATCACACTTGAGAATATTGAATATCTATAGGTTTCTGAGGTAAACAAATGATATCTAAGCCGAAATTCTGAGGAAAGTGAAGAAAAGAAGGCTGAAATGCAAGGAAGGATAAATTCTTTTGATGGTGTTTTCTAAGGTATGTTATTTACAGGTCATCTCACCATTTTCGCTATAACTTTTTTTCTATAATGATTCAAATCTTGAAATTTCTATGCAAGTGAGAAAACATATCCAATTATCTGTGGTAAAAAATTCATCTTGTGGGTCATTGTATTTTGGGAGTTACACTCCGTGGAACATAGGGTTTGTGGTCAATCCTGAAACTAGTCAAAATCAGGTGTTTCATATAAAAATTTCATAACTTCTTCATAACAAATCAAAATTTAGTGAGACCAAATGTGTTGGTTAGGGTACAATATGTAGTATGTTGAATAACAGTTTCAGATCATTTTATCAAATATTTTGTGCGGTACACGCTCTACAAGGTCACTCTCTAGAATAATCCAAAATTCAACAAGGTATGTCATTTTTGCTATAACCTTTTCTAAGAGGTTCTAAGTAGTGATACTTGGAGTAATTGCAAAAAACACACTGAAGAACATTGTATATCAGTTTCAGATCTTTATACATTACAGGTTCAAAGTTATGATTACTTCAAGTTAGGGTTGTTGACTAATCCAAAACTAGTCTTGTAAGACTAAAGAAAAGTTTGATGAAAATTCTAGTCTCTTCTTGTTAAAGTTAAGGAAGGTTTGCAGGAATGTGATCATATACACCAGGTCTATTACAAAGCTAAAAATCAGATTTGGATGATGAAATTGATGAGGACTTTTGGTTGAGGTACATGTTGAGTACATGGTTGAGACAAGTAGTTGATAAGTTGGCACATACATGAGGTGTATAGTTGATGATGTTGATACATATTGATGAGTCATAGTTGATGAGTAGTTGACACATGATTGGTACATACTTGGTACATGGTTGGATGCACTTGTTTATGGTACAGGTTGATTACAGGTTGGTTCATGGTTGATGCACCTATTTATGGTAGAGGTTGAGGTACAGGTTGACGCATGGTTGATGCATGGTTCAGATTTATTGGTACAGGTTTACAACGGTATATCTCAGAGTGATAGTGTGAAAGTGGTTCCATCATTCTACTTCTACTTCAGGGTGGTAGGACGGGGCAAGGACAGGTGGTTGTAGACATCTTCCGATTGTAGCCGGAGAACATTGGGGGTTGTAGCCTCCTTCTGGTTGTAGCTAGAGAATTGGGGAGTTGGAGCTTCCCTCAAGTTGTAGCCTGAGAAACTGGGGGGTTGGACCCTCCTTCCAGTTGCAGCTGAAAAACAAAGGAAGATGGTGCTTCCAATGAATGTAATTCTTCAAGACATATAAGAAAAAGCATTCCATGGTTTTCTCCCGATTTGGGTTTCCACGTAAAACACTGGTGTACTGTGTATGTGTATGATTGTTCATTTGTTCATTGCTTATTTACTCTGCAATTGTTGGATAATAATGCTTCATTGATATAAAACTTGGATTATATGGTTAAAAGGGATTAAATTGCTCTATTATTGATTCACCCCCCCTCTCAGTAATCCAACATAAGCATGCACATCAACAACACATATACCCTAGGGGAACCCTGTACAGGGAGAAAAACCCCAACAAACGATATTCTTTTATTGCATTAATAATGTAAGATCACTTACAAATATCCACCATGAATGTTCTTCTCTTAAAGAGCTGGCCAAAATTACTCTGACCTGACAAATACCTAAAAGACCTTGTTGAAATACACCTCTGATATGTTGTCTCTATTTTTAATATCCAACATTAATATTCTACTTTGGTATGTTGCCTCTTTATCACTGAGATGTGCCTCTATTGCTTCACCCTTAACCTGCATATCAATATTGTGTTGAAGAGAGGATTTGACCTCTGCTTATATAAGCTGAAGAGGGGAAGAGGAGCGGCTCGAAATAGTAACATGTTTGCATGCTTTAATCATAACTCAGCTTCATACTTTAGTTCGAACTTAGAACTTAATTTAGTTCGAACTTAGAACTAGACTTGAGACTGGTTTACTTTCGTTCGAAAATAGAACTACACTTAAGACTTCAATTGCAACTCAACATTACACTTTAGTTCAAAAATAGAACTAGACTTAAGAATTCAGTTACAACTCACCCTTGACTTGGCATACATGCGTACTTAACTTAGCATGCACATGACATGCATGCATGCAGTGCATGTCATGCATGCAACATGCAACTAGTCATGCATGCAACATGCATGTGGACATGCATGCAGTGCATGTCATGCATGCAACATGCAACATGCAACTGGACATGCACACAGTGCATGTCATGCATGCAACATGCATGCATGCAATATGTGACAACTTGAAAACAAAGTCTTTGACTTAGACATGCAACTTTGACTTCTACAACTCGACTCTTTACAAGGCAACTTGAAATTCTCTTCATGGTGGATAATGTTACATGTGTCAACGCACTAGATCAATACATTTATATCATTTGCAATATTAGGAATATTGTTTGTTTCTAGCTCATAGGAATTTTGTATTCAACCAAACTTTTGCTAGATGCCTTGACTTTTTATCATGGCTCACAAGGTTTGACTAGGCTCACATAGGTTGTATGTTCCCCCTGACTTTTTCACTAGTCTGTCTATGCTCACAGAGGTTGTACATTCCCCCTGACTTTTGCACTAGACTGTTTATGCTCACAGAGGTTGTACGTTCCCCCTGAATTTTGAATTAGACTCACATAGCATCTCGTTCATCCTAACTTTTGGTTTGACTCATAGAGGTTGTACATTCCCCCTGGATTTTGTCAATACCTCACAAGACTGGTTGATTCTCCAAATCTCCCTCGCTAGCCGCAGGGTGGCCCATATGGCCTCTCATTGGAGAATGATTGTCGATGCTGCCAAATTTAACACTCACTCTTAGCGAGGGAGTCATTATCAGCCACACCAAGCTTGTCTCTTAGTAGCAAAAACTGTCTCGAGGTCAGAGGCTTGGTCAAGATATCAACTACCTGCTCGCTCGTGGCTATGTACTGTAACTTTACAGCTTTTCTCTGGACCAAGTTTTGGATGTAGTGGTACCTCATGTCAATATGTTTTGACCTGTCATGAAATATCGGGTTCTTTGTCAATTATATGCAACTTTGATTATCACATTGAACCATCGACGTCTCGAGCTTGTCACCAAACAACCCAGAAACCAATTTTTTGATCCATACTGCTTCCTTGCTAGCATCACTTGTTGCAATGTACTCAACCTCTGTTTTACTCTGTGAAATGGATTTGTGCTTCCGGCTTGACCAAGAGATCATAGCGGATCCTAAACAGAAGCAGTATCCAGAAGTACTCTTCTGATCCACTGGGCTTCTTGCCCAGTTGGCATCTTCGTACCCATGAAAAAATAAACCATCACTGAATGTATATCTCAGACCATAAGTAATGGTCCCTCTGAGATATCTCAAGATGTGTTTTGCTGCCACCCAATGTCTATGTCTCGGTTCAGTCATGAACTGACTCATTCCAATCACTGCATAGCATGTATCTGGCCTAGTGTGGATCATGTGCATCAATGATCCAATCAACTGCCTATACATGGTGGGATCCACCAAATCTGAACCTGTATCAGAATCATGCATCTTCCTCAGGTTGGTAATCATCGAAGTAGACATGGATTTGCAATCCATCATACCAAACCTCTTTAGTACATCCACTGTGTATTTTCCTTGTGCCAAAAATATCTCACCCTGTCTTTTCCATACTTCTAATCCGAGGAAGTAATGCATCAAGCCTAAGTCCTTCATCTCAAATTATGAGGTTAGCTCGCTCTTAAACTAGGATATTATCCCTTCATCTCTTGTTAGAAAGATATCATCAACATAAAGGATTAGTATAACAGGTTGGTTACCTCTTAGCTTGAAGTACATGTTTGCATCAGCATCACTTTTCTGAAATCCCAGGCTTTTAAGAAATCCATCAATCCTGTCATACCAAACTCTGGAAGCCTGCTTAAGACCATACAAGGCCTTCCTTAGCTTGCATACATGAGTGCCTTTGTTATGAATTATAAAACCATCTGGTTTTTCCACAAATACCTCATGTTCAATCTTTCCATTCAAGAATATTGTTTTTACATCCATTTGATGTAGCTTCCAACCAAGAACGAGAGCTAAAGCATTAATAGTTCAAATGGAGGTATACCTGGCTACAGGGGAAAAAGTATCTTTGTAGTCAATTCCTTCTTTCTGAGTGAAGCCTCTGGCTACAAATATTCCTTTGAAATTTTCCACACTTCCATCAGATGCATGTTTGATCTTATAGATCCATTTGGAAGAAAACATTGATTTTTCTTTTGGCCTCGACACAATGTACCAAATATTGTTCTTTATAATAGACATGTATTCATCAAGAATGGCATCCTTCCATACTTGTAATTTATCTGATTCTTCAAATGAAGAAGGTTCGGCATCACTAATGTTGCTCATCAGCGCAACATAGCCTCCAAACCTATGAGGCCTCTTGCTTTCCTTGAAAGTTCCTTTGGGAGAAGCTATCCTTTCTACTTCCTGCACTATTTCTTTAAGCCATATTGGCTTCCTTTTGGCTGGAGGTTCTTCAAGATTTCTTTCTAACACTTCAGTAGGTTCTAGAGGCTCATTACTTGGACCTTCACGAGGTTCCTCCCTCTGATCATCTGAATCTTCATTTTCAGAAGAAGGTGAAGCTGACTGAACTTCCTCTGATTCTTGATGAACCTCTCTAGATTTCTTAAATGCGGCTTCCTCATGGAAAGTCACATCTCTTCTTACCTCTATTTGCCTCCGACCTGGTACATTAATCCTGTAGGCCTTGGAGTTCTCATTGTACCCCCAAAAAACCCTTTCTTGCCTGAGGGTTCCATCTTTGTCCTCTTTTCCTTAAGGACATGAATATACATAGGACACCTAAATATCCTTATATTCCCTACTTCAGGCTTGATCCTTGAGAAGACCTCTTCAGGTATCTTGTCCTTCAAGATAGCATGTGAACACCTGTTCTGAATATACACGGCAGTGGAGGTAGATTCTGCCCATAAATAATTTGGCAGATCCTGGTCAAACATCATTTCTTTCGCTGCCTCACAAATAGTCATGTTTCTCCTCTCAACAACACCATTTTGCTGAGGGTTATATGGCATGGTCAACTATCTCTTGATTCCTGTTGACTTGCAAAAATCCTCAAACTGAAGAGATTCAAACTTTCCTCCATTATTTGTTCTAAGGATTCTGATGTGTTTCCCTGTCTGCTTTTCAATAAAGGATTTATACTCTTTGAATTTATCAAATGTGTCACTTTTATCTTCAAGAAAATATATCCAACATTTTCTTGAGTAATCATCAATAAAAATGACATAATACAAACAACCATTGAGTGAGGGAGATGACATGGGACCACATACATCAAAATGAACCAGATCTAAGATGCCCTAAGCTCTGTTGTCACTACATTTTTATCTAGCATGCATCCCTTCCAAATTTCATTTTTACTAAGAGAAATAGAGGGCATGCCACATACCATGTTCTATAGATCTGGAAGATCTTTGTAATGAAGATGTTTAATTCTTTTGTGCAACAGCTCGTTGGAGCTAGTCGCATCATGAGTCAATGCCTGAATTGACTGTCCTGTCACGACGTACAGTCCTTCTCTGCGAGTTCCAATGGGTTTGGTTGTACTTAAGTGGCTACCTTTAGCCCATAGTAGTTCCTTCATGTCCTTGAAGATCACCCAATATCCCTTGTCCTCAAGGGTTGCAACTGATAGTAGATTCTTCTTGAGCCCTAGAGCATATAATACTTCATCAATATGAAGTCTAGTCCTAGATTCCAATCTAAAAGAGATAGATCCTACTCCCTCTATCTTGTAACATTTGTCATCCCCAAGCTCAACCTGCTCTGCAAAATATTTTGACTCGAAATCTGAGAGGATCTCCTTGTACCCTGTCATGTGCTTTGACGCAACACTATCTACTAACCAAGTTTTCGGCCCCTTGAAAACTGAACTGGATAAGGAAGAAACCAAGTAATATTCTTTTCTATTTTCTTTCTCATTAGAAGGACTTTTCAGATTTCTTTTGGATTCATCATCCTCAACAGTTGAGGCATGATGTTTCCCTTTCCTTGGACATTTCTTTCTAAACCAACAATCTTTAGAAAAATGACCCAACTTATTACAACTAAAGCATTTAATCTTAGATGTATCAATATTCTTGCCTTTGAATGTACCTTTGGTGTTTGGCTTCCTCTGAGACTCTTTCTGGAAAGTGCCTTTCTTATTTCCCTTGAATATTGATGCTAAAGCTGAGTGCTCTTCTTTCATTGGCTCGCTCCTGGTAACTGTGTGACTCTCATCCTGGAGCAAATCATGCCATAACCTCTCAAACGTGGGTTGAATCTCTCTTTCACTTACACTGGATAAGAAAGTATCCCATGAAGAAGGAAGACCATCAAAAATGGCCTGCACTAAATCATCATCATCCCTTGTAACCCCTGTGACCAAAAGCTGATCTCTAATCTGGGCTATCCTGGAACAGAAAGATGCCACTGATTCACCTTTTTGCATCTTCAAATGCTTAAGCTTTTGCTCAAGTGTCTTCTTCTAACTTGGAGCATGTTTCTCATACAGATTCACCAAGGTATCCATTCAATCCTTTTCAATCATTAACAAAGTCATTGCAAGCATTATACTGTCTTTGACTGAGTCAAAGATGATTCGCTTGGCCTTTGGTTGACTATTCTTGAAGGTCGTTCTTCCTGCATTATTCGTGGGTTCCTCCACCACTGTGGTCACATACTGCTCAAGATCATGCTCCTACAATATAATTGTTATCCGGAGCTTCCACACATTTAAGTTGGCAGCTCCTTCGAGCCTATCATCGGCCCTGACTGAAATGGAGGATGACATGGACCTCACACTATAAACTTAATCAAGCTAGCTTGGATCTGTGTGTACCTGCTGCTGCACTTCAACATGTTTAAAACACCCTAATCTCTAATACCATGTTAAATTATAATCTTGATTTCTTATGATGATTAATTCTTTTATTTTCTTCAACACTTTGATTCCAACTTAATACACTTCAACAATACCAAATCACAATTGAATAGCAATAAATATGTAGATGAGTAAGCATGCACATCAAAAACACATATACCCTGAGGAAACCTTGTACAGGGAGAAAAACCTCAGCAAACAATATTCCTTTATTGCATTAATAATGTAAGATCATTTACAAATATCCACCATGAATGTTCTTCTCTTAAAGAGCTTTCCAAAATGACTCTGACCTGACAAAGACCTAAGAGACCTTGCTGAAATACACCTCTGATATGTTGCCTCTATTGTTGATATGCAACACTGATATGTTTCTTTGGTATGCTACCTCTTTATCACCGATATGTGCCTCTATTGCTTCACCCTTAACCTGCATATCAAAACTGTGTTGAAGAGAGAGTTCGACCTCTGCTTATATAGGCTGAATAGGAGAAGAGGAGAGGCTCGAAATAGTAACATGTTTGCATGCTTTAATCATAACTCAGCTTCATACTTTAGTTCAAACTTAGAACTTACTTTAGTTCAAACTTAGAACTAGACTTGAGACTGGTATACTTTAGTTCGAAAATAGAACTAGACTTAAGACTTCAGTTGCAACTCAACATTACACTTTAGTTCAAAAATAGAACTAGACTTAAGACTTCAGTTACAACTCACCCTTGACTTGGCATGCATGCGTACATAACTTAGCATGCACATGACATGCATGCAGGCAATGCATGTCATGCATGCAACATGCAACTAGTCATGCATGCAACATGCAACTGGACATGCATGAAGTGCATGTCATGCATGGAACATGCATGCATGCAACATGCGACAACTTGACAACAAATTCTTTGACTTAGACATGCAATTTTGACTTCTACAACTCAACTCTTTACAAGGCAATTTGCAATTCTCTTCATTTAGACATGGTGGATAATGTTACACGTGCCAACGCACTAGATCAATATATTTATATCATTTGCAATATTAGTAATATTGTTTGTTTCTAGCTCATAGGAATTTTATATTCAACCTAACTTTTGCTAGAAGCCTTGACTTTTTCCCATGGCTCACAAGGTTTGATTAGGCTCACAGAGGTTGTATGTTCCCTCTGAATTTTGCACTAAACTGTCTATGCTCACAGAGGTTGTATGTTCCCCCTGACTTTTGCATTAGACTCACATAGCATCTCGTTCGTCCTGGTTTGACTCACACAGGTTGTACATTCCCCCTAGCTTTTGTCAATACCTCACAAGACTGGTTGATTCTCCAAATCTCCCTAGCTAGCCTCAGGGTGGCCCATATGGCCACTCATTGGAGAATGACTGTCGATGCTACCAAATTTAA
>ML812418.1:12275-28230 GCA_009831015.1 Picea engelmannii
GAGGGAAACCTAGGTTTTATGTACTAAGGTCCTCCTGGCATGGGTAGCACGAGGGTCATTAAAACCCTGAAGTTAATATCTTTCCACTTGAAGATAGGGATCAAAATAAAAAAAAAGGTCTGCAACCAGAGAAGGAACCCAAACAAAATTTATTTGCTTGTCATTCTTCATGACAAAGAAAATATCAAGGACATGCTTTCAAATTTAACTCATCGTTAAGAATGGAAACTCAATTATGATCTGACCTGAGAACATCACTTATGTACTTTCACACTTCCCCCATCGTCTCTTATGGAACTAACCTGAATAATTCATGATCTTTCACACATGGGAAGGAGGAGGATATGACATTGGTGGTTGGGTGAGTGTCCAGTTTCATACACGAAAGGAAAATTCATTCCTCCATGCCTCCACCACAATTATTATCGTCGTGCCCACTTTTCACTCGATCTTAGGATTAAACTTTGAAGGACATGGGGGTGGGATTTGATCCACTTATGTGTGCATGGATCATGATACCATTTAATATAATATCTCTTGGTGCAACCACACATTCGACCACTACCTCAAGGTGCCCCATGGATTCAAGATAGACCCTCATTGGAATTGAACCTTTCCCAAAACATAATTTACTTTGAAAAACATAATTACAGAAAAGAGTTGTGACTTGTTGTTTCATCAGCTCCAATGTTGATGCTTGTTGAATCTTGCTCCACTCTGTCCATGACTTCAATCATTTGTATTATTGTATTCCCAACCCCATTGTTCTTAGGTTCTGAAGCCCTCTAGTTTGAGGCCATTGAAATAGTATTCTTGTTCATAGATTCCACCATGTATTTGAGAAGATTACACTTTGTCTACAGAATTGCTAATTGTTGTTTAACCTGTAAAAGGGTGTTCATAATCTTTGTGAATTGTTGCATGCATTGTTGTTCAGTTTCTCTGAAATTGGAAATGAGGGGAAAAGGAAAAATATAGAGCCTTCTTACCTGAACCATATCCTCTTGGGTTCTTAAACTTCTCTTGAAGTCCATAAGGTCCCGTGGTTCCATAATGTATGTACAGACACATACCTTTGATATCTCAAACGATGGAAGAGAAACTCATTCCAAAATGTTCGAGGAATTCTTGGTGCTGAGAGCGAACCTTTTCCCATAGAGTAGAAGACTCTGTCCCAAAAACTAAAGTAGAAAATACTGGTACTAAAACATAGTATATTATAAACAAAAATGAATCTGAAAGATACCTGGTCAAAGGAAGTTTATAAATTAGCCTATAAGCAACTAGAATCTCATGGCTATGGTGCCATATCTGACGACCTAGCTTGACCAATTTGGAAATCAATAACTCAAATATAAAAGTGAATTCAGATAAAATATGAATAGGATTATAACCAGGAGATTCTTAACCATTCCAGAGTGTCTGAGAAAAGGCTAGAGCAATAAAATGCAGTCTGAAAACCAACTTGAAGGGAAGCGGGCTGGTGAATGCAACACTACTCCACCTGTCTGGAATGAAACTAATTATGGATACTATCCCACCTATGATAAGGGTGAAGATACTCCACTCCTTCATAACCCATGTCTCTTATACCTTGGAGTGTGTGTGAGGGTCACTTCAAGTTAAATGCTAGACCTTTGCTTAAGTGCTTACTAGTCAAATCATTGGGCGGAGGGGGTCCCTTGTCCCACAAAAAAGGGGGTCTCATACACCAATTTGGTGTCTGGCTTGGCCATGACCTTAAAATTAGATTATTATTGTAATATATATATATATATATATATATATATATATATATAATAACAATATATATTATAATATATAATATAATATAATAAAAATTTCATAAATTCGAATGTTGATTTTTATGTAAAGCATACATAACACAAGTTATAAATTCCATAGAAAATGCCATGCACACTACATGTTACAAATTATATGGCAGATGGAGGTTGCAACTTGCAAGTTGCATGCATAGCACATTGCATAAGTTACAAATATTATAACACAGGATGAACAGTCCTTGCATGCTCACAACTTAGAAGTCACAGGGATTCTTTGAAAATTGGACCATATCACATTTGACAGGTTCAAAAGTGAAGGTTGAGAGGGAAGAAAAGATCAAGGATTCAAAAACACTACCCAAAACAAGCATGCAACTATCCAGAGAGGTAAGAATCATTAATATTAAATTGCAGTTGCAATGATGAGAATTGTATTTATTTGACTGAAGCTAGAAAACACCTTCTTGCACACTTATTTTCTCATTATATTTGGTTTTTGAGAATGCACAATTTTTTTTTTTAAATAAAAAAGTTTTATTGCCTCAAAATTATGTTGTAATCATACATAATGGAACCATGTCTGGAGGTATTCCACCTGTTCCGCCAGACAAGTGGAAACCAAAATAGGTGGCGACATGTTGTTCTGTTTAGATCATGGAAAAAAACCGCTACCTATTCCACCAAACAAATGGAAACCAGAGTAGGTATCTGAATTCTGAATAGGAAAATGTAAACTTCTACAATATTTTTGCAAAAATGGTGCATAGAGATAAAAGGAAAAGGAATAAGCATTGGATGAACCAGTGAAACCTTTGTCGGCATGAGTTCCACCATGAGGACTGAAAATGTATAGTTGCACAAAGGTTGAGCACCATTGTTGTCTATATGAACTCGAGATCGCATCATAAAAAATGTCGAGATGGTTTTTGATCAGGGTATGCATGTGTAGTTGTTCGTGCATATACCTGCACATCTCAAAGATAAGTTCCAAATGTTATAGCGCTAGGAGACAAGTGGAGTGCGAGTCCCAGTCCAGATTTGAGGAGGGAGGTGGAGTCTCCATTGGGCAGTCGACCGACAAGATTTGTTCCTGAATTATGCAAGTAGCCCAGTCTGAGGTACAATATGCAGCGGGGATAGAATGGTTGGTGCTAGGTGGGTCATGGGGGTATTGAACTGTATACAGAAGGGAGGTCAACAGAAAGATAATTGTCTCTACTAGAATCTCTTCTGCTACAATTGACATTGGAGGCTCGTCATGCCTCCCATCCCAGAATATCATAGAGGTCGAAGACACCTGGGAGAGTCTATGAATTCTTCACTACCTGGAAGCATAACTATACCAAGAAGGCCCTCTCTTGGGCTTACCACGCTCCTGTGGCATGGTGGTGGATATGAACCAGACTCCGAGCGGCCTGAGAATACACAGAGCGGGGAGAACGACATGAGCAAAGGAAAAACAAAATATATGAACCGAATGGAAAGATACATAACATACCCGAAGAAAGTGGAGGGGAGCTAAAGGAGCTGAAATGACCTTGTGCATGCCTCCCGTACCCATCTCCATCCGCTATCCTTGGTGCATTGAAGGAGCCATTAAACTTGCATGAGAGAGTTGTCGTGCCTGCTCTAATGAGCTTTGAATGCTAACCTCCCTACAAGAAATGTATGTGAGGGCGACGACAGGTGAAATTAAGTCAAGGGATTGCATGCTGGATACGTGGCACCCCATCCGGGGTTGAGAATCCACATTTAAATACCTTCCCAGTTGTGTTTTTAATGTCTTCCTATTCTTGATAATAAGAATAAACATGGGTGCGATCCACCTCTCACAAGCTCTATTTTATTTCATTTTAGAAAACATTAGTACTTTCTGTTTAAAAAAACAAATCCAAGATAATTCAGTAGCATTTATTATTTCATTATATAAATAACCATAATTATTTCAAATTTTGCAATCCATAACTTTTATTATTATTTTTACAACAACCATTTGTAACTACTTTTTACCTTTTCCCATAGGCTGTAGCTGTCTTGGCATCATTGCATTCATACTACTTAGTGTTTGGTGGATTTTTTTTGTATAGTGATTGGATCTATGCGGAATTGAGGCATAGAAAGAAGTTGGAACCTCTTATTTGGTGATTTTAAAAATTGAAACTGTGTGCAAGCTGCTATATCAAGGTAACATATGTTTATGTTTTTAATGGTGTTGTATTCCATGTGAAACAGTTTGATGATGATTTTTTTGTGTGTGAATAAAGAAGGAAAAATCCTATTAAAACTTTGCAAATACAAAAAAACACATAGCAGCATCTGCCAACTATTCCACTGAGTTAGCGGAAATCGAGACAGATGGAAGACTGTGATGTTCATGAAAAAATTGGTGGTCCCCCATCTGCCCTGCCAAAAGGAAACTAGGGCAGGTGGAAACCTTAAGTCTTTACTCCACTGTTCCGAGCAGTCAAAAAATCTAAACTAGAAGTAAAACTCGACATTGAACTGGAAATTAAACAAGCATCTAAGCAGGAAAATGAAATTGCGTTGTAGTAGTGCAAGGAGCCGGACTGAACTCCAATCCACAGAATTACCCGTTAGCATCGCAGCTGTGAGGCCCATTTCGAGTCTGCAACACAAAAGGCCTTGTGCACGTCGGGCATCTCTAGCCAACTGGCGCATTTGACTATGCCTCATATAACATGTTGATGCATTGGTGCATGAGTATGTCGCGGTGGATCTGATCCGCCATCTTGCCTCGAAGCTTGAATAGTAGTGCCAATTTCTCTGGATGGAAGAATGGTGAGGGGTCTTTCGATGGTTCTGGGATTGTAGTAATAGGTGGTGGCACTAGGACTAGCCCACCCTCCACCGCCATACCTCCTCTTGCCTTGCTTGTGGCCTCCTGTGATACTTCCTTGTCTTCCTCCGTCCCGAGCTCCTCGACCTCCTCTACTGCGCTTGAGAGTTTGAAATCACCTAGAAGCATGACGTCCTTGGAGTCAAGGTGGAGGAATTCCTCCTCCACTATGCAAGTGTAGGCCTCCTTTGCCTCCCGCACATGCCTGTGTGTGTCTGGTGCACTAGCTCCCATTGTAAAATGGTTGGGGGGCTGCCAATTATTCGACATGGTGAAGAGGAGGGATTTTGGAGGAAACTAAATTGGTTCCTCCAGGATCACTTCCTCGACATACACCATGGGAGGCGTCTTAACCTTCTCTCTATGTTGAGTGCGGGCTATGGAAAGTTCCTGCTCTAAATGTTTCCTCCTCCTCTGTCGTGCTGCAAATTTATACCAGGAAGGGCAGTGAAGGGATTCTGGAGGGAATTCAATTGGTTCCTCCAGGATCACTTCCTTGACATACGTCATGGGAGGCGTCCTAACCTTCTCTCTGCCTTGAGTGTGGGCTATGGAAAGTTCCCGCTCTAACTGTTGCCTCCCCCTCTTTCGTGCTGCAAAGCTATTCCAGGCAGGGCCATAGCGCAGCCTGCCTCTTTCCCTCGGCATGGGGAAGCAATGGAGGGTGCTTATTCTAAGCGTAAGCGTGATAAAAATCCATTGGTAGCTACACCAGAACTCATAGCTACCAGCCTGGTGTGAAGCTATGGTGAAATGGACCGAATCGTTGCTTTGTCAGATAAGAGCATAGCTGAACGACATGATTGCTGCCACCAATGTCTCCCATTCACTGATTCACATGGCCGTCATTTTTTTCGTGCTATGGAGAAGTCCTTCACTGCTTGATGGGAAGTAATAGTGATCTCCCATTTAATGTTGAGGGGAGGGGAGACAACCTGCCATATTTATGGTTGGGCTCTGGCCTGTGCCACGTGCACGCCCTGTGCTTCGTGGCACCCCATTCAGAGTTGAATAATCATTCTTGGCCAGGTCCAAGCACCAATCTAAGAGTCTGGATCAGGGTGAATTTGGTGCAGTCCAGTGAATCAGCTATGTCGTGGAAGCCACTCCTTCATTTTCTAGACAATCAACTACTTTTTTTGCCTCCCTTTTCATGTGTGAGGGGATGATGGTGATATTGGGCTGTGTTAGCACTCTGTAATTTTCCCAAGGCTGTGGGGGTAGTCACAGAGGTAACATCAAAACCGATTAGAGTCAAGGATATAGCCCTCTAACACTCAGAGAGGGATCTCTCTGTCTGATATAACTTTGTGTGGATTTGGATATTAGGCTAGTTATGAAGAATATGATTTGTTTTTGAGTTGGGTAGGTGCAGAGAAGAGGAACCATGGGCAATGGAGTCACAATTTGAGATTCGATTGAAAACAAATTCTACAGATAGCCTTACAGGGAAAGGTAGGCAAATCACTAGATCTTCATAGGCTTGAGGTCTGGCAGAGGGGAAAAATGTTAAGAAGTCGAATTAAAGACAAAGCAGTAAAGAATTTTGCGTTTAACTTTCAGTGGAAAACATTGGCATTGCTTTAAACCGGGAACATGGTGTTTTTACACAAATCCTGATCTTAAATCTCTTCAAAACAATAGATAAAAGAAGCACATATGAAAACGGAGGAAAACACAATTACAGTGAGAAAAACTTCACCAATGGATTTGACACAAGAATCTTGTAATCGATGTGGCTGTATTATTGGATTGATGAAATACAGAAAGCTCTATGAGTTCTGATACAAGATTAAATCATGGGCCCTACCTCTTTCCTTGTACATTCTAATTTTTACAATATACAGAGCAGACTCTCCCCGGGCTCAGGAGGTCAAATTCAACCACCTCGACCAAAAATAGAAATAAAATCCCTAAAAATCCTGAACTGTCCACCATGAAAGAGGGTTCGAACTACTACAAAAATTGGGTCAACTCAGACATTTGTTTCTCTTCAACGATGACACCTATGTATAAACTGAAAGAGTTTATTGTAGATGATAATTTTTTGTACAAAAACCTCTTTCGGTTTTTCCAAATTCATCTTTAATTCACCGAAACAGCGCCCGCAAAATCAGTACAGAAACAAGAAAAAATGAAAAGCTGAAGAATGAGGCTGAAAGATGGCTTTGATTATCCCTAATCCTAGCACCTGTGTAAAATATGGGAGATTTTTTTGTTTTTCATCCCGTTCTGAAAAAAAAATCTCCCGGATTTTGAAAATCCGTCTCCGTTTGCCGGGAATCCACCTCGGAAGATGACTCGTCAAACCGACGAAAAACAATGTTTTTTTGGGGGGGAGGGCGGTTTTGGAGAGGTAACCAATTTGCTTGGACCCCCCTGTGGTGGTAAGTGGTATTGGGAGGAGGGGTCCAAGTTCACCAGGAGGTGACACTTGTCCCTCCCAATACCACTTGCTCGGACCCCCATGGTGTTGATGCGACGTGAGGGGGTGGGGGGGGGGTCCAAGCACTATGGGAAAAAGGTGGATGGGAACTTAGGATAGTTTTAATTTTGATTTGATTTTATAGTTTATGTTTCATTTATTTGTCTATGTGTTTGTTTTAATATTTTTTGTTTTTTATTACTTTGTTTTATTATATTTATTTTAATTTTGATATATGTTTTTAATATGTTTTATATATTTTTATATTTTTATATTATTTTATTTTTAATTGTTTTTTATTTAATCTTTAATTAATATTTTGATTAATAAAATCCTAACCCAAGTACTAACTTAAACAACTAACTTAATTATTAATTAATTAAATAATTAATTATTAACTAGTCTAACATATTTTAATTAATCTAACTACACTAAATTTTATTACTAACATTATTAATCTATTGTTTCTTTTTTCCTAAGCTTGTTTATTCATGGATGAGTGGCGGGCAAGATGTAGCCAATGGGACAAATGGATAAGGGAGTGAGTGGCACATAGGTGGATGAAGGATGTAGCAAGGTGATGAAGGATCGAGCGAAATGGATGGAGGGAGGATGGAATCAACGGATCCAGATGGCAAGTCTCCAACTAGGGGAGACTTCCAAGGGGTGCTCTCCATGAAGAATTTTGGTTATGAGTTGAATGATGATATGGGGATCCCCCTCCACTATGATCTTGTTAAGTTGGTGGTCTGTTGCTATCTTGATTCCTCTTAGGAGGCTCCAAATCTCAACAATGTTGTTTGTGTTGAAACCCATATAGCCCGCTGTGAAGTGGAGAATTTCTCCAACTGAGTTCCTAAGAACCGCCCCAAAGCCTACCGGGCACGGATTCCCTTTTGATGCACCATCAAAATTTATTTTGATGAATCCTATTGGTGGGGGGGAACAAGTACAAGGTCTTCCATTTGACTAGTTGGCCACAGGGGTCTGAGTTGTTTCCACAAGATTGAGTTGCTAGTTTTGAAGGATACGCCTTTCTCCCATACTGCACTTTAAGTCCTCTTGGGACCATTTCTCTCTTTTGATTGTTTCCCAGATCAAATTCATGATTATTTCCCATGTTGAGGTGGAGGGGGAAGCATTCCAATGGAAGATTATTTTGTTTCTTTCCTTCCATATTTTCCAAAGGATGAATCCTAGTAAGAGCTGTCAGATGCGATCGAGAATTGGGTTCTGATAGGAGATCAAGTCCCAATTTTCTATAGTGCCAATGATGTTAGTCATGTTTCTGTTGGAGCGGTGCATTGTTTGCGTCCCCAAATCTCAAATTGTCTCACTGTAGTAGAATTGATTGAAAAGGTGCTCCATCGTTTCTTCCTGTTGCTGACGGAGGGTGTAGATGGATGGACCTATGAAACCTCATTTTTTGAGATTGTCCCAAGTGAGGATGCAGTTTTGGACTGTGAGCCATAGGAAGATGGAAACTCTAGGCTAGTGTTTTGAGTTCCATATCTTGCCCCATATGCTCTCCTTGGCTTGATCCTCATAGTTCACTTGTAAGTAGTAAGCTTCTTTGACCGAAAAATTGTTGGTTGTGGAGTGCCTCCATCTGAGAATGTCCAGGCCTTCCCTGATGGATATTTTCTGTTGTTTTGCGCAAGCTCGCCAGTCATGTGGGTCCATCTCTCTTGGGAGATGAAGTTTATGTGGTTCAATTTTCCGAGTGCACCATGTCTCGTGCCTATTAGACGTTATCCAAAGGTCCTTTACCCATCTAAAATTTTCAAGTTGCAGTGATTGATGTAGGGGGTGAGTTCTTCAAGAGTGGCTAAAGGTGGTTGTTTTTGCCAAGAGTCTTGCTAGAACAATGCTTGTTCCCCATCTCTAATCTCCCAGAAAGCATTCTTATGTATGAGCTATCTGTTGAGCCAGACTGTGTTACAAATGTTGGATCCCTAGATCTGATCATTGAATCTGATTAGCCTGTCTTCTTGTATGGCAGGAGCATATTTATTTTTACAGATTTGTGCCTAGAGTTCTGTGGGGTGCTTGAGCCATCGCCACCATAGGTTTTCCCCCATAACTTGATTCAGTTTCCCTGGGTCCCTAAGCCCTAATCCACCCAGATCTTTAGGTTTTCATATATTGTCCCAACCAACTAGAGCCCACTTCTTATTAGGGTGATGAACATGTCATAAGAAGTTGCATTGAATATTCTTGATGGCTTGGATGACCAACTATGGTGCTGCTAGGGTAGTGAAAAGGTAGGTTGGAAAGGCTTGAAGAACAGACTTTAGGAGTACCAACCTAGTTGCGATATTGAGAGGTCCGAAGGTCTAGTTGTTGAGTCTATTGGATATGGAGAGTAATAGATTGTCCTAGGAGATGTTGCGCGTAGGTGCTCTTGTGAGCGGGATGCCTAGATAATTGGATGGAAGGGAGTTCTTGGGAACACCCAGGAGGCGAGAGATGTGGTTTTGAATGGCCACCGAGGTATTGAAAAAGTAGAGCTTATATTTTTCAAGGTTTAGGACCATTCCCGAAGCATCAACAAAATCAGTGAGGATAGAATTGTGTTTAATGGCTTCTTGAGCTTTTAGAGTGTTCAACAGGAGTGTGTTATCGACAAACTGGTTGTGTGAGGGGGTTGGTTGAATGTTGTGCAAAGGAAGGCCTTTAAGGGAGCCATCCAAAATAGAGGCTTTAAGGTAGCAGCCTAGTCCTTTCGCCATTAGAACAAGAGGAAAGGGGAGAGGGGGTGTCCTTGAAGGATTCCTCTAGTGGGAGAGAATGGCTGGGTAGGAACGCCATTGACTAGGATGGAGAAGAAGGCTAAAGAAGTGAGCCTCATGATCCAGTCTACCCAGAGGTTTTCGAAACCAAAAGCTTCTAGGAGGGAGCACATGTAATGCTATCTGATTCTATCAAAATATTTAGAGAGGTCAAGTTTGATGAGCATAACTGGGGTCTTTGTCATTTTTAGCGAGTGGATAACCTCGTGTGAAAGGATGACGTTGTCCATGCTTTTCCTGCCTTCCATGTAGCTTGATTTCTCTTTGGAGATGACAAAAGGTAGCATTGGTTTGAGTCATGTGGCTATGACCTTTGTGATGATTTTGTAGATGACATTACAAAGAGAAATCGGTCTGTACTAGTTTGGGTGCGTGACCCTCTCTTCCTTTGGGACGAGAGTGAATAATGTAGCATTAAAGGATGAGAGGACTTGACCTGAGGTTATAGATTCCTCCACCACTTGCCAAACTTATTCTTTGATTATTTCCCAACAATAATGGAATAAGTTCGAAGTGAAGCCATCTGGACCGAGTGTTTTTCTTGGGGGCATTTCCTTGACAGCTTGATCGACTTCCTCTTGAGTGATGGGCCTCATTAGGGATTCATTTTGTTCCAGATTTATTAGGGAGGGTATGTGCCTAGTGATTTTGTCGATTGCTGGCATTCTGTCCTCAATGGTTTCTGTTAGGAGGTCTTTGTAGTAATTGGTTAGTTCCTCAACAATTTTGTTATGCTCCCTGATGGGGTTACCATGAGCATCCTCCAACTGAGTTATTCTATTGATGTATCTACGATGCACCATTGATCGGTGAAAGAATTCGGTGTTCTTCTCACCCTCTTTGAACCATTGTACCCTAGATTTCTTACGCCATAGTATTTCCTCCTGCTTCTTTCTTTCTTCCAATTTCGTCTTAAGCTCCTCTTCTTCCTCCATTAAGTCTATAATTCTGATTCCTGATATGAATGTATTTTGTAAGGTTTCCAGTCTCTTCTAAATTTCTTGAATTATTTTAAGGATGTTCCCAAAGGCAATTTTATTCCAGTGCTTTAGATGTGTCTTGAAATTTTTGAGCCGCTGCTGGAATTTGTACATGCAGGTACCATGTTCTATTTCTGCTTGCTTCCACCAAGAAGTTGAGAGCTAATGGAAGTCTGTATGGGATAGCCAAAATTTATCAAAACTAAATGGTTTGAGTTTGGGCGTCGATCCTGCATCTAGACAGAGCGAGACAGGCCAGTGGTCCAAGACTTCTTTCGATAGAATATTGTCCTCAATGGCAGGATATTCCACAAACAAAGCTTCTGAAATGAGGAAGCGATCTAGTAGTCAAGTGACCTGTTGGTCTCCATATCTGTGGTTGGACCAGGTGAAGATACCATTCTTGGTCTCTAAGTCTACTAAATTTAGTTGATCTATAAGGGCTCGAAACTTGCCATTGTCTTGTTCAAGCCGTTTGGTGCCCCCAATTTTCTCCTCCAACAATAGGATCATGTTGAATTCACCTCCTAGCATCCAGTTAGGTGAGCTCAACAATGATTTGATAGTATTTATTCGTTTCAGGAAGTTCTCTTTGTCCTGTGCACTCTGAGGTCCATAGGCATTTGTGATCTCACCTTCTTTGGTAGATCTTATGACTTTGAAGTGAGCCACGATCGCAACTACAGTGGATAAGGGCTTGTCTATGATGACTGTTGCGGGTTTCCATGATATTGCCAATCCACCTCCCGCCCTGTTGGATTCGGTGTGGAGGGAGTCACATGCTATCTAGTAGCGTCAAAAGATGAGCTCTGCTTCTTCTCCAACACATTTTGTCTCCTGCAAAAGGAGAATATCCAGATTCTCAACACATATGCAGTCTCAAAGAGTCATCTGCTTGGATATTCCATTGAGTCCTCTAATGTTTCAAGTTATGATCTTCATCATGATGAGTTGGGAGGTGGATGGAGGTATCCCTCCAAGAGCCGTTGAACCTAGCCCGAGTTGAGCATAAAGTTCCCTACTTCCTTGATAAGTTGTTGGGCGGATTTGCATCCCCATATTTTATTTTCCCAAGGGGTGCATTTTGATTTATTGGTTGGTTCTAAGGATATACCTAGTCACGATGTGGAGCCAGTGGTGTCTATGAACACCTCTTGAACCTTTTTGAGTTGTTCCACAGGAATTGTGTGCAGATCCTTATGATTGAGTTCTTCCTCCAGTTTTTCAAGGTCAATGTCCGCTAGATCTTGCTCATCTAAATGCATGAGAGTATCTCCATTTTCATCTGGCTTGTCCCCTATATGATATTCTTTGTCTTTGTCATATTGGTGCGAGGCTTTACTTTTTTCTTTCTCCTGGATATTTATTTTGTGCGGATATTGAACCTCTTCTTCTCCTGATAGCTAGTTAAGAATGTCGTAAGAGTTTTTGGTGGTTATTTTTGGAGTGTTGTCTTGATTCTGCTTCAAAGGCGAATTCTGTTTCTGACCTCTGATTGAGGTGAAGCCATATTTTTTCTTACCCTCTCCAGCTTTGGGGATCTGGGCATTCAAGGGGCAGTCCCGGAAGAGGTGGTCGTGCTCGTGACATTTCCCGCAGCGGAATGGAATATGCTCATAATCTATTGTTTGGTTCTAGTCTTCATCCTGATACTCCAGGGTTACTGAGCCCGGTAGAGCTTTGAGATGTCCATGTAGACACAGAACCTGGCATGGGAGGTGTATTTATTTTCTTTTTGGCGTCCGAATATTTAACATATCGTCCCATAGTATTTCCTATACCCATTAGTATCTCCTCCGGCCATAATTCATGCGGCAAGGAATAGAGACTGATCCATACTGGGGCCATTGTAAAGTCTTCCTTTTCTGGGCTGAAACGATCTGTCCAGAACCGAAGGAAAATCCTTGCCGAGTTGTAGAAGTATGGCCCGTTGTCAAAGATTTTTTCCTTGTCTTCTAGGTTGTAAAGGATAATCATGAAGAACCATTTGGAGCTAAGATTAACTTCGTAGTCTCCCTTAGGGTTCCACCAATATTTGATCCATCTCAATAGATATCGTTTTGAAGGTCAATGACCTAGAAAATTGCCTATTAGGGCGTGCTCTCTCATAAAATGAGTGTGTTCTCCTACCCTAGTTGAGCTTATGAGATATCTTGGAGGTTTTTTCGATTGGGGAATGCATTTACCTGGTTCCCATCCTCAAGATGCCTTTTGATGAGACATGCTTGTCTCCACAACCATTGCTTTGTTGAATCCCTTCTCTTTGGTCAGGATTTTTTCTCTTGGGTGTCGCGACGGCTCAAAGGAGGGCCTTTTGGCCCTCGTTCCAGCTCTATCGTTCACTGCTACGTTCCTATACGAGGGGGGTTCCCCCCCCTCTGAACTCATCCTGATCCTTCAGCTGTGTGGAGTTTGGTCGAACCAATGCGAATCGCGCAACCGTTGCGTCGGCAAACCGGTCAATGCATGCAAGGTATCATTGGGGAATCGCTAGGGTTTCCTTAGCGAGATTGCTCTAGCATATTTTATCACTAATCAATGGTTTGATGATGTTATGTTAAGTGCAATTTCATAATAATTTATGTTGTGCTTGGGATGCTTTTTGTATTTACAATAAAATTGAACAAAAACACATATGTCACATAATATTTAAGTGACGAGAAAAATAAAAATAAAACATCACAGAAAGGGCAGTTTTAAGAATAAACTCATCATAAAAAAATTACTTGACAAGTAGGAGTGCCGTCAAATTTATACCTTACGTGCTAGTGACACTTCTTAATTAATACATCGTCTACTTGTCATAAGAACATGGGTCGAGTATGGTGGGTAGATTGATGACCATTTACCCACAAAATCCCAATTTTGAGCTTAATTGCCTTATTTTCCATAACATCGACTTGATTATTATTATTACGAAGAATTTTGAGATTAATTGATTTATTTTCCATAACATCAACTTGCTTATTATACCTGCCGCAGGAAAGGTATATAGCAATGAGTTTGCTCCTTTGACGGGCTATTTCTAAGAGTTGACCATAAATTTCCCTTTTTCTCGAAAGTTTGACATTAGTTGAGTTTTTATTTTTATGAAATATTAAATTGCATTTCTCTATCATATCATTGGTTAAACGATTTCATCCCTTATTTTGAAGCCGACGACGGTGTAATCATTACTCTGCAGCTTCTTATATGCAATTAACACGGGATTGAAAATTCAAGCTTGTTATATATGGAAACGCAGTTGCCACTAGTTAGACAATATTTTATATATATATAGAGGTAATAATTGACTTGTAAAAGTGCCAGCTGCTACATAACAGGCTAATTAATACATAAGTGCATCATAACCTACACAAATCAATAATGAACGTGATTTTTGAAGATCGTTGACACTTCATCCATCGATGTTGTTATTGGTTTTTGCAATTCAGAGCCTACCATTGCCTCAATTCTAAGCCTACAATAGTAAAATCAACACTACAAAATCCAACCTACAATGATCAAACCAATACTACAAAATTGAGGCTTTGCTCAACTGTCAAACCAATACTGCAAAATTGAGGCTTTGCTAAACTATCTTGCAATGGCGGAAGGTATTGCTGCTATGCAGTCTTATTGTAGAATAGAGTCGATCCTATGATTTGTTCTATGTTTTTTTATCATAGCCTTGATGATTGTCGTGGAGTTTCCAAATACTATTAAACTAGAAATACTACTTTATGTTGCTAATCTTAATCCATGGAATAATAAGTATGGTTTTGTTTGATAATTTAAACGAACTCCTAATCCCAAAGCATATGACAATTCCATTATTTCTCTAGATAAAAAAGAATCCCCAACTCTCACCACCCCTCATGGTTAATTAATTTGAAAGTTTATAAAAATATTATTAATTTAAAAAAATATAATTTTTAATTAAATTAAAAATGATGATGTAACTAAATTATTATAAATTTATAATTATAATTATCTAAAAAAAAATTATTCATTGTTACTCTTTCCCTTAACTGTATTCATAATAATAATAACTCTCACGTTTGGAAAATATCAAATATAATTTTTAATTAAATTAAAAATGATGATGTAACTAAATTATTATAAATTTATAATTATAATTATTTAAAAAAAAATTATTCATTGTTACTCTTTCCCTTAATTGTATTCATAATAATAATAACTCTCACGTTTGGAAAATATCTCCTTCGTTGTAAGAAGACAAAAACTCCCTCTCCTTTTACCCAAAGTAAACTCGATCGTTTCATAACAATAATATTTAGAACAACAATACTTATAATGCATAGGAGAAGAATCTCTCCTTGGTTGTATTGTATTAAGAAACTGAATACTCCCCTCACTTTTTTAATAAAAAGTAAATTCATTCTTTTAGATTTTTGCAAAGTTATATAATTTTAGTTTTTATATTTATTATTAATTGGAGTAAGTATAAGGGAGTGGTGTCTTCTATTAACATAATTGTTAATTGATTATATTGTGAATAATATTTTTAGTTGGCCTTTCTCTCCTTTTATGTCAAAAAAAAAAATCATTGGTACTAATACACATTATCCCTTTCACATGTGTTCTTAAAAAAATGTCCATAACTAAATTAGATATGATTAAAATCTAGGCATCTCAGAAATTTTTTCTACATATATTGGAATTGTTTCTACAACACAAATACCTTTTTATAGAAAATAATAATTCCACATATGTTGAGAGATGTGGCCCACAACAACATATAAAGCTCTAAACACCTTGGTCCTTATGAAAATAGGAGCTCCCACAAGGGAGTGGTGCCTCCTACTAACATAATGGTTGATTGGTTAATTGACATATAATCTAATATAAAGTCCAATAAAATGTGTCATCTACATAATCATCATAAAAAAAAAATAGTTTAGCCTTAACCATCCATCCTCCCTCCCGCAAAAAATCTCCAATATTGATGACATGGGGGCTTCACCCGGAAACCAATATGATATCATGTTCATTCATATTGGTGGTGGTAAAATCAATGAAATGGTTAGGTACTATATTGACACATATTAAGGGGTGAAGGGGTTTTTTTAATACTATAGAGGAATATGGGTATTTTATTTTTTTTTTTTTTTTTT
>ML812418.1:28475-42187 GCA_009831015.1 Picea engelmannii
AACAAAATGAATGAAGTCGAAGTAAAAACCCTAGTTCATTATGAGGCCAACGACAGTCGAAGGCGACAAACATTTTGGAAATTTGAACTTCGAACCTAGCTTGTTGTTTAGTGGAGGCATGCGACAAACATTCAACACTTAGTCTTCAAAAACAATATGAGCAAGCTCACAAATTTGAAGAACTTGTAGGTGAGCAGTTGACCCTTTTGATTTCTTTTCTGGACAAGATTTTGTTGGGATGTATGATCTTTTTTTCTTAATTCTTGGATTTTATCGTTGTGTATGATCTTTGGCTTCGTGTTGTTATCCATGCGATGTCAACATACTATTTTTATATTGTGGCATATCCTTATATTGGGATTTCATTTCACGTTAATGCTTTCCTTCCTTTTGGCGAGGTCAAAGGCTAATTTTCTCTAATATGGGTACATTTTGCTCAAGGCGTTGTGGGGAATGCATGTTTTCTGAGTTCAACCTACTCCATATTATGAAATTTACTTCAGTGATTCCCTAATTTTTATTCAAACCAAGCATCATCACTTTGTTTCTGAAAAAATGTAGGACCACTACAAAAACAATTTTGTTTTAAAAGTTGAAGACTTAAACATGTTTTGAGTGGACAGAAGACCAAGGCATTGTGGGGAAATTCCGTTTCTTGAGACAATTCTTCTCAAGGCATTGTGGGTCATGCTTGTTTTTTTAGTTTAACATACTCCATATTTGGGACTTCTCTACTTGGACCTTTTTATCGGTTTTCATATTCCTTTTGGTTGTTTGCATTGTAGTAGATCAATTCCTACCTTTGTCTGTGAATGGACTTTTTGATTTGGTCAAATGAAAGATAAAGTCAACACCTGAAGGTTGCATCGAGTTGAGAAAAGACATAGTAAGTAAAATATTCTCTTATTTGAGAATCATTGATTTGTGATATATTACTCCTACCTATAGATTCAACATGATGGAATACCACTGCAACATATTTGTAGTGGCAAACTTGGTAATGAATGTATTAAAAAAATCCAATTCCATGGGAAGCACTTTTGGCCAAACCTCCACCTTCTCTTATGGATTAGAAAATATACTACACTATCCAATTAAATCATAACATGGCCTTGGTTTATCAATCCACTCCACACAGACTGTTCAAATGTGTAAAGTTAAAAGGAGTAAGACTTCTCTCAAAAATTTCTTATATTGCAATAAGTTGTAGATCCATATTCAAACTACATAATGCATTCCTTACAAATGGAAACTTCCTAAAAGGAATCAAGTTTGTTATAATGGAATAGAGCTTGATTTCATTTTGAAGGATAATAGTCACTAAGGGTGACATTTTAATAATATTCTTCCAATTAAAGAGTACATTGATAGGAAAAATGTTGACGATTTCACAGTAAAGAATAAGTCAATTCTTGACAAATTGTCACTAAAGCCTTGGCCTACCAATATAAAATAAATGGAAGGAAAATTCATGTTGTATATAGAATAGATTCAATCCACTCTTCATATTAAACCAGAAGAGGAATAAATTTGAAATAAATCCTCTAGAGTAGAGAGATACAAAATCTCATCGCAATTTTCTCCAGAATTTGATGTCTCTCTTACTAAGGTTCCTACTTGTAAACCACATTAGCTCTAGAATGAAAATCACATAATAGTCATTAAAAACACTTAATATTAAGAATATACTACATCCTCCTTGATATTAAGTAAATTATATTTGATTAGACAAGCATGAATCAAAATATCTAAGTTTTTCATTAAAAGTAGTAATGTTTTGAGGAAGGCCTTGAGTCTAGAAGGAAAAATGTGTCAAAATTAAAGCACAATATGAGCCATAAAAGTGACAAATTGCACTCTCATCATCAACCCCCAACTAGAGGGTTGCATGCCCCTATGAAATAGAAAGATAATTCCCAAAAAATGATGTTTTCCCTACTCAACCTTCATGATATACATGTTATTTACATGATTTTCTGAAGTCATATGCTACTATTTGAGTGACAAAATCCCTACTGTGATACCTTATCTCCTACTCTATATTGTTCCATATCTTCTTCTCTCCCTCCATTTCTAATGATCCTATGGATTACCATGAGGGAATGGGATGAAGGTTGAGAGGATACTTAAATATTAATCCAATCCATTTGAACTTCATCTTTCTTAGTATTTCTATATAAAAGTATGATTTAAATAGGGCAGCATTCAACATACCCAATAAATGTGTCTTTTCATTTTTGAGAGAAGGTGTAAGATCTTCCCACCTATTTTGGAAAAATTATAAGATATTTTCCTTGGATATCTTAATCACATATTGATACTAAACCATTTCTCTTTTTTTCTTTTCATATAGGAATGGGATAAACTCTGCATCTGACCTTAAATATACATGGTTCCTCAATATTTCTTTAGGCTTAGTTATTCCAACCTTGACCCATATAATATTTCTAAGTTCTTCATCCTTGTATTTTGGGCCTTTGTAGCTCACGTGTAACTCTAGTTTTCTCATTTTGAACCCATGAGTAGAAAACTTTAGTTGGACATCTCCCACATAAGGATAGGTAGACCACTTGTAAGGGTGAAGAATGGCATAGTTGTGAAGCTAGAAATCACACATTAGATTCTTCTCCCTTTCATTGCATTGATGATAGATATCAGTAAAGTCCCTTTGGTTGTTTATATATAAATTAAATTAGTTGGAAATATTATAGGTGGATATCGGTGGCCAACCACCTTTTCCAACTGGCTCAAAACATTTTTCTAGCAATTTTGGTAATTTACTATTTTTAGCAGTTTTTAACTTTTGGGGCCATTTTGAGGGCCTAAATGAAGGTTTTTCGGGATTGATCTTCTCAATGATAAACAAAGGCTCTGATTGAGCCCCCAAAATTAATCTCCTCGACGATACCTTTCCAACGGGCTATCGTGCACCTAAAACAAAGATCGTATGCAAAAGTTATGACCCCGGGAAGTTGATGTACTAACTTACCCAAACAGGGCTCTCCACATGACTTTTGGTGCTTCATCTCCTAGGGTTAGGTTTTTGGATGTCTAGGGTTTTTTACATTCCTGTTTATTGTATAAATGCCTTCAAAGCCTCATTGGAATCATCTTCTTGCGAATGAGCGCAACCGTCACATCTCTTCTCAGAGATAAGCCTCCACCATTCCAACAAGCTTGTTTTCCGCTGCATTTTACAGTTTCATCTTATTTCCTTATTGAATAGAAAACCAGTTTTAATGTATCTCTATTATTATCTATTAAGAATATTTTAATCATCTGTATTCATTTCATTCTGCTCATAAAATCCTGATCATGGATAGAAAAATGTGACCCATAATGGATAGCTTCTTGGTTTGAAAAATGAGTCTCTCATTCTGAAGCCAAATGAAACTGCTCTTAAAGATTGTTTAACAGACTTTGAAATTTTGTTTTATGGTGATTTTTTAATAGTAGATTATGATTAATCATTTGAAGGTACATTATGTTTAGCACGAGAATCATAATTGAGAGTCATAATGCTTATTTGTCTGATGAAAACTTCTTTGGTGCTAAAGTTGTTAATTATGTGTGCCAAATTGGCATGCCAAGCCCTTGGCATGTTGTGCATGCCAAATTGGCATGCACAATAGGCCTAGGGATACTATGCATACACAATAGGCCTAGGTTTGTTTTTGTGCATGCCAAATTGGCATTCACAATAATCCTAGGGATGTTGTTGTGCATTCCAAGGGTTGTTGTGCATGCCAATGTTCCTTGGTTGAGTTAGCATCAACATTTTGCACCCAAGTTATATGGATTCCCATGTGAGTTTTACAAGGCTACTTTGGATTTTATCAAGGCTAACCCACTATATATATATATATATATATATATATATATATATATATAATCCATCATGAAGTAATCTCTAGGTGTGGCCATTGAACAGGACTTCATCAAGTTTATTCTCGGGGAGGGAGGTGAGGACTAATTTGATTACAAGCTAGAAGCCAATCACACCTCTCAATATTACCTACAAGATTTTGGCCAAATCATTGGTCCTTCATCTCAAGCACATTCTTCATAAGGTTATTAGGCAATAACAAACACGCTTCAAACAAGCTTCTTTCATGGAAAATTTATATTTTGGATAACATAATATAATTGTGTGGGAGTGGGATTGTGCTTCAAGCCTAGGTTGTCTCATCAATAAGATTTATTTTGAGAAGTACTATGATACAGGTTAGTGGCCATTCATCATTGTAATGTTAAAAGCATTGAGGTCTGGCTCCCCCTTCATTAGCGTTATGGAGATCCTATTTGTAGGAACTCTACTTGCCTCTCTATTAATAGATTTAAATTTGAGGAAGTTTCTCTTTTATATTATATTAGGAAATTATTTGTATTATATCTAACCTTGTATGTGTTAGCCAATGCAACCTTCAGTTATTTGGTATGTAATAAGGTTTATGTGGGGCTATTCAAAGGCATCTTTCTACTTGAAATTGATGTAGGTTAGTTGGTGAATGGTAATTTTCCTTATGACTATTTTTTACCAGTCTTGAGGAAAAATGCCACCCATCTAAATAATTTTTCTAGACTTGTCATGTGCATGGCACAAAACATGTACACAACTAAAAAAGGTGATGATTTCAATCTTACAAATGCCAATTGAAACAAAAAAAAAATAGAATTGTGTCATTTATAAAACATTTTACCCACCTTTGGAAAGGGGAATGATACCTTTATACATAGATTGGATTATTAGGTGGCCAACTTGTCAACTTATGTCAATGTCACCTTGAGAAGCTTGTTGGGTTGGCTAGTTCAATGTGACAACTAGTTGGTGCAACCCACATACTTAATTGGTCAATCAATGAGTTATGGTACACACTTGTACTTGGGTATAAATTTGTATCATGTGGGAGGAGTAATTGGTAGTTAGAAATATATTATCTTCTTATTTACTTCCATTATTACAACATTTACTTTTATGCATGGTATCATTTATTTTATGATGTGTGTTTGAATGTTGGTTTTATTTTGGTAAATTTTGATAATAATATGATAATAGTTTTAGTGTTGATTGGTCGAGGTAACAATGTGAATAGCTAATCACACAAACAAGAGGGAAAATGAAGTTTAAGAATGGTGCAATTGAAATATGAAAACTACTTAAGAACTATATAAAAAAATATCCCTTCTCATTGTCATGAACTAATTGGTCTATTGTGCATGCTAATTTGGCATGCACAACAACCTTAGGAATCTCCTGCATGCCAAATTGATATGCACAACAACCCAATTTGGCATGCACAACATCCCTTGGCCTGTTGTGCATGCCAAATTGGCTTGGCTTTTGAAGAATAAAAGTTGATATGGATCTTGTCCATGACTTGTAAAGGAAATCCTATCATATGTTAATGATGTGATATGGAAATAGAAGAAAACATTCCCTTCAAATGCCTATATTGTTTTCAAACTAACTGCATGTCTATCTATTATCTTATTCAATTTTTTTTAGATTACCCTTATAAAGGCATTGATAAAAAAAGGCTAAAAGAAAATTTAAGACCTATTAGAGAAAAGATGCAAAGTTGAAACACCATACCATTTCTACAAATGACTCTAATAGTGAAATTACAAGGGCAGAAGTTTCTACATGCATTTGAGGAAAACATTAGTTAGGATGCGACACTTCATCATTTAGAGTCTCATATGAAATATCTCCCAATCACTAGTTCATGTTAAAGGTAATATTTACTTGGAGCTTCTTTATTTAGTTTTTAGTTCATGCTTTTGCTAATTCTTTATTTTTTAATGTTAGCTTTAGTACATGTTCATATGCTAATTTTATTATATTCTCTCACTATTTTATGCATATTTTAATTATTTGTTCCATACACTAAATTA
Source organism: Picea engelmannii (assembly GCA_009831015.1). Taxonomy (NCBI): domain Eukaryota; kingdom Viridiplantae; phylum Streptophyta; class Pinopsida; order Pinales; family Pinaceae; genus Picea; species Picea engelmannii. The sequence continues at coordinate 34,371 of ML812418.1, forward strand.
GTCTATTGTGTTTTTCACCTTTGTACTTTAGTACATGTTCATATGCTAATTTTATTATATTCTCTCATTATTTTATGTATATTTTAATTATTTGATTCATACTCTAAATTAGTCTATTGTGTTTTTCACCTTTGTACTTTGGTTAGAATTGCTAATAGACCAGAAACTCTTTGTGAGTATGTGTTACATTTCGAGTCTTGTATTCTCTTTTGTGCCACTACTTTTTTTTTATTCTTTTTGCTGAAGATACTAAAACATGGTAGCATCTCCTCCGCATGTGATATTTTGTCTTTTATGGTGAATTCATGGAGAACAAAGCATTCCTATTGGTATTTTATATCTATAGTATATGAGTAAGGAGTATTATTATGTATGAATATGTATTTTATGTATTTCCTTTTGAAAAATGTTCATATGCGAAGTGAGATTTTTTTCCAATATTGGATTATCATGAGAGTGGAAATGCATTTTGATCTAATTGAATTATTTGTAGAATAGATACATTAGGTTTCTCATGAGAATATTGTGAAGTTATTATGACTACTTTATTGAGAAATGTGAAGATAATTTGGATTGATCATAACCAAGTCTATTTTTGCATGTTTGAATACTAGACATAGATTTCAACACTTGTTTTAGGACTTCATATTGACTTGTTTCACACATTGTGTAGTTGCAATGTTCAATTCTCTTTCTAATAGAATTATTGTCATAGTAGTTTCTTATTGACAATTATTAATGATAATTTTTTGTGTTGTTGTTTTTTGCAGTTATATAGGTAGAATACATTTTATGATGGAAAGACCATCTGGGTGTATGTTTGGAGCATTAGTTGATTCTTTTTCCCCCTTTTCTCAAAAGTTGCATGACAATTCTTTTTTTACTTGTTTGAAGAATTCTTGTTGATCTCTTTTGCATCACTTTCAATTTCTATGTATTCTTTGTCATTTTCTATGTCATATTTTGGAGATTGTTTTTTAAAAACGTTATGGGAATTCAACTCCAATCCTAGAGTGCTTATGCTTATACTCATTTTATGGAAACTTTGGTTTGGTACTTCGAAGACAATCATGTAAATTTTTTTTGTTTTTTAGAGGCCATTGTCTTGAAGAATGACTCTTTGTTATATTCAAGGGATGTTTATGATGCATATTTCTCTAAATAGTCAAATACACCAACCTTTGTCAATATTAAATTTATTAACTATTCATAGAAATCAAAATTTTGACATAAAACGGATCTGCATGGCCTTCATAACTATAATGATGATTATAATTAATATTAATGTTATGATAAATATGTTAATTATTATCGACCAAAAAGATATGTAGAATAGTCTACATCTAATCTCAAACAAGGTTGTTGTGCATGCCAATTTGGTAAGCATAACAACCCAAATTGGCATGCACAGTAGCCCTTGGCCTGCTATGTAGAAAACCATAGAAAATAAATGTCTTTAGTGTGTCACCTTGTTGTGGGCTTGGCTACAGAAGAATATTAGTGAAATGATTTTCATATTGAGTGCCATTTATTTCAAATGCAGGATGGTGTTTGTTCATTGCATATACAATTCTTTGGAAAGAGATTTTGTTTCCTCACATTGTCCTTGGCTATAAATACTTGCTTGATGCGTTTACAAGCTTTTGAGATTTTAATTTCTTAAAATTAAAATATTTTGGGTATAATGCAGTTTTCATCATATTTTTTTTTATCTCTGTCAGGTGTTTCTCAAAGTTGATTGGCCAAGATTGAGTCGCAAATAATTGTTTAGAAAAACAGGAGCAAAGCAGCACATGCATGTAAACTCATTGTAGATCTCTGACTTCCAGGTTTGTTTTAACTAGGAATTGTGATTTGTTTAAAGCATACTAGGGAAAATAACACACATGCGTGACACATGCAATAGACACTCATCTTAGGCTTCTAGCTTTTAGGGTATCCCTGTGATGTTGGTTTAGTTTTAATTATACATGTGATGTATTTGGAGGGAACATGGTTCACATCCTCAATAGTGTAACCCAAAAAAGTTAAATATGGACTCAAATTTTGAAGGCTTGTTTTGTCTAAAATACATATGGTTTTTATCTATACTTGGATATAAATTGAAATGATTAATTGGTTATTGTTAGAGGTACGCACAATGCACATTTATTGAAGTTTTAATTTGTTACTTTTAGTTCTTTACTACTTTTTGTATACAAATTGCATGCAAATTGATGGCCAAACTCAAGTATTGAACAAAACCTTGGTTTGTGACCTCTGCATCTACTATCAACGAAACAATCTATAGGATCAATAGTTGCATATATTGCAATGCATATTCAATAGATCCACTCATGTATCTATAGGACACACCCCATTTGAGGTCTATTTTGGCTTCCAACTTTTAGCTCCTTATGAGATTCTAGTTGCTACCCCTACTTCATTCATATCCTACGAGAAGAAGGAGCAAGACAAAGTTTCTTATTTTGTGCATAACTTGGCCAAGGTTCATAGTAGAGTCCACCCTTCAACATGTTAATATTATGGTAGCTGTGGGAGGTATTAACCTCCATGTGTAACCTTTGGCTAGAATAGAATATTTCGAAAGCAAGCAAATCCCTAAACATACGTGTAGAAACCATAGAAGACAAGTCGGCTCAGTAAAATAATTAATATTAAAGTATTATATTCTAAAAGAACAATTCATCCTAGACAAGTGATAAGAACCACTATAAATAAGAGATGATATAGCTCATTTGTACACACACACCTCTTATGAGATGATCTAGCCTTGCAAGGATGGAAGGTGGATCTTTTGGGATGGTTCTTGGTCTCTCTCTCTAGCGTCATATAGCCAAAGATGTGCGCCCTATCCTCTAGTATCTCTTGATGGTGTTCTTGGTGATGGTTCTTGGTGGTATTCTTGGTAAACTGCAACTGCAACTACATCTGCAACTGCATCTGCAACAAGTGCTACAACCAAGTATTTTTCTTGTTCTGTGGATTTGGGACTTTATGTTTGGTGAGATATCCTTGGAGAAAGATGAGCTCTCTTGGTTATATTTTGTTTCCAGTGCTTCTTCTGGAATCATTCTCTCTAGAAAAGGTTATGGTGCTTGGGGGTGGCTGCATGCCTATGGTTGGGTGACAATAGTGATATTGTCTATGGTAAAATGAGCACATCTCTTTAATTCTAACAGGTTATGGGTCCACACTATCTTCAGACAATATAACCACTGGAACATAGATTGGGAAGTTATTTGTTAAGCTCATTTTGGCACCAATTACAACTACAACTGGGTTTTCTAATTATGTTGTTGCAACAAACCCTAACCCTTGTGTTCGGGCACTTCTGATGAAGTGTTTGACCTAATTCTTTGAAATCCTAGTGCACGCTATTATAACGCACCTCTTGGTACCATCAACTAGAAAAAATGTCGGGTTTTAATTTTTGGTCAAAGTCAAAGTCAAAGTTTGACTATTCAAAGTCAAAGGTTGACTGATCAAAGTCAAAGGTTGACTAGTCAAAGTTAAATTCAAAGGTTGACTTCTGGTCAAATTGATTTTGTGGTCAAAGTTGAAATTTTATAGTTTCTAGCTTGTTCAAATCATTAAGTCTTCTGATTCAGTTTCTAATATCCTCTTGTCAAGATGGTATATAGTTTCAGATTGGAAGACAAGCTGGAGGATGCTACAAGACTTCAAAGGTATACACTTGTATATGCTATCCAAGTTATATCATCTAGAAAAACATGAGTGTGTTTGCAGGGAAATTATTAGAGACCTTATCCAAGCTGTAATCTTGGATTCAATGCATTCAGAGGAACAAGCACACCCTCCATAGTAGTTGAGGCTTCAGGTTCTAGGTTTGATTAAATGGTTAAGCTTCAAATTTGTACATATTAAGGGTGATAGTTTCTACATTACAAATTGTGAAAGTAGTCTTTGAAAGGTTATATTATTGCTAAGTGCAATGAATACTTGACTACATATGAATACCATTGATATAGATGTTTATTGTACTTGTTTGCAAGATGAACTAACATCCCTCTAGAGAGATATTTATTGTTTTCTCTTATTGTTCTTGTTCTAGTCAGGTACCCTTGTGAAATATGCTTGATGAACAATCTTTGCAGAAGTTGTCATAGAAGAAGTTTATAAGGATGACACAATGCTTGCAACAACTACCAGATGGGCAACAATAAAAAAAAATAGAAACAAACTTAAGGAGACTCAGAGGGAGTTAGACTCAGAAAGAAGTCAGTAATCAAGAGGAAACTAGAATAGACTTGTGACACTTTGCAGAAAGAAAGAAGGATGTAGACAGAAGCATGGAATTTCTCATATGGAGGGAGATGATTACACAATTACAAAAGAAGAGCATGCATATTTATCATTCAGACATGAAGCCGAGATTAAGAGGGATCCAATCCACAATAATATGATCCATTGAAGAATCCATGAATACTATGAAGTATATGTCCATGTTCTTTATTGGAAGTAGCAGCCATGATAAGCATCATGTGTTCATATTGACTCTAGAAGAAGTATTCCTCGAAAAACATCCTTGAATATCCCTGGTTTTCTATCTACAGTTATGTTCCTATGAAAAAAAGAAGAAGTTGGAACCTTCAGGAAGGAAGGGCAAGGAATCTATAAGATATTCCATGGACTCCAACAGTGAAGAAGGAAGTTGTGATGAAGAACAATGTATGTGAGAAATTGTGAAAAAGACATATAAATGCAAGCATTGATAGATACAAGGCGATATTCATGGATAGAGGGTTCTCCTAGAAGGAGGGAGAAGACTATGATGACAAATTGTTCCAATAACTAGATATACCTCTACCTGAGCCATTAAATCTCTTGCAACATCCATGGGTTTGAGTTTACATCAGATGGATGTAAAGATTGTTCGTCTCAATAGAGTAATTGATGAAGAATCATATGTAGAGAAACCTCAAGGTTTTGAGGTATAAAATAAAGAGACCCATGTATGCAGATGGAAGAAGACCTTGTATGGAATCAAGAAACTTGGTGAAGAGCCTTTCATGTATAGCATAAGCTGTTGGAAGGTTTACAGTTGGGAGTAAGCTTGTCATTGATGGCAAGAACAATGATGGAAAATATCAACAGGAGTTGAAGTGTCGAAACACTTCACCACCGAAGTGGCGAAATCACGAAGTGACGAAATTGCAAGGTGGACAAAATCGTGAAGCGGCGAAATCGCGAAGGTGGACGAAATCGTGAAGCAACGAAATCGCGAAGTGGCGAAATCGCGAGAAGATATGGGCCGTAGGATTTGGGGTATCTACGAAGGCTCAATAACCGTTAGATATGGTGGAGCTGCAAGGCGGATAAGTCCAAGAGTCATCCAACTCCCCAAAACTGTGAAGGAATCCTGGCCATCCATCGGGGACAGTCGTGGACCGTTGATCAAGAGGACGCGTGGAAAAAGATCATCATGTCACTGACTGGAAAGTCAAAGGAACGTTCTCGAATTTGCGATATGAGAAATCGTGAAATAATCTCAATCGTTAGATCGAGGCCAAATATGGACTGTTGATCAGGCACAATGAAGGCTCGTGGAGTTGCGAAGTCCCGATAAAATCTTGACCGTTGATCCAAGAGGGATGCGTGGCAGAAGATCAGAGAATGTCAAAGCTCCATCTTGGAGTTTCTCATATCGCGACTTGGAGTGACGAGAACCTCCATCACAAGAATCGCGAGATGCGAACTCACGATAAGATCTGGACCGTCAGATCACCAAGGGTTCTGGACCGTTTATCTAAGCTCCATCTTGGAGCTTTGCCTATCGCGACTTGGAGTGACAAGAACCTCCATCTAAGGAACCGCAGGATGTGAATTCACGAAAATATCAGGACCATTGGATCACCAAGAATGTGGACCGTTGATCTGAGCTCTATCTCGGAGTTTCACCTATCGTGACTTGGAGTGACGAGAGCCTCCATCTAAGGAACAGCGAGATGCAAGATCACAAAAATATCAGGACCATCAGATCACCTAGAACGTGGACCATCGATCTGAGCTCCATCTCGGAGTTTCACCTATTGTGACTTGGAGTGACGAGAGCCTCCATCTAAGGAACAACGAGATACGAGATCACAAAAACATCTGGACCGTTGATTCATCGAGATCGTGGACCGTCGATCAGGGTCGATGAATATCATGAGTTCGAAGCTCCTTTTAGCACAGACAATGGTCACCGCCTGTGGTCACGTGGAGGAAGGACCTAGTTCAGATAAGCTCCATTTCAGGGTTTCGGGGATTGCGACTTGGAGAGTCGAGATGCCTCATCTCCAGATTCACGAAATGTGAAATCGCGAAAGCTCTTTATGCATAAGAGCATGGTCACAACCATTGGGCACATCGATGGAAGATGGAGGAAGAAGCTAGAGGTGCTAAGCTTCACCACAGGGATCCCGAAATGCTGAATTACGAAATGGAGAAATAAGCACAAGATTCTTTATCCTTAATCCAACGGTTCAGGAGAAGTTGAACAAAATCGAAGGGCTACTTTTGCGCTTCTCAATGTAACAGCTAAAACAAATGATGATCTTTGCCAGAGGACTCGAAGAGGACTGAGTGTGATCACCAAAGAAGATGAAGAGTCTCAAGGCATCTTCCAGTGGATTGAGGATTATTGATACATGCAATTGACAGATGGAAGGGGATTGAAGTCTGTAGTTGAAAACATAAAGGATAATCTCATCTAAGATAGAGAAGATGAAGAGTCTCGACTGCCAGAGAGGCTGAGGAATCTCAGCATAACATACAGTGATGTTGAATGAGTGGAAAACATCCAGAGAAGCTGAAGAGTCACCATGATGATCAAACAGAGCACTCAAGTTGTGGAGGATATTGGCGTAGTGTGAGGATGCAGAGGGATTGCGTGCATTACATGCACAAGTAGCACAAAATCTATAAGTACACGATACAGGGAAGAGTTGCAGTTGCTGTTGTTGAAGGTGATTCATGCGTGAAGGAGGAGGGAAGTGCAGTAGCTGAATTGAACAGAAGAGGAACTGTGCAGTGAATGGACATGGCACACAAAGAATAAAAGGCAGAAGAATAGACAGTGCAAGTCAGGTGTGCAGGAAGGCAGTGAGGCAGACAGAGCAACGAAATGTAGTAGAGCAATGATGAGACTGGTAAGTTGTTATTGAACGCTATATCACTGTAATAGGTTTCAGTATTTCATATTCATAATCCAGGGTGGTAGGGAGGTGCTAGGGAGGACTGTTGTCCTCAGAAGTTCAAGTGGGTGCTTGAACACAGGGCGTTGTAGCTTCCTTCTAGTCAGTGCTAGAGAAACCAAGGAGTTGGTGCTAGAAAAACCAAGGAGTTGGTGCTTCCTTCTAGTGGGTGCTNTGTAAAGAATGTAAATAATACTTATCATATAAAGAAGAAGAGGTTTTTACCCTATATGGGTTTCCTTGGGAAATATCTATCTCTGTGTTTCTCATATATGTGACTGATGTTGAATGTGCCATTGTTTATTTCCTTGCATTATTGTAATCATCATTGAGTGCCCTATAAATATTTTAAAAGAAGCATAATTGTTTAAGCTCGGTGACAACTGATTCACCCCCCCTCTCAGTTGTCCAACAATTGGTATCAGAGCTAGCCCCTTTTATCTAAGGGTAGATCCTAGAGCTTAAACATTTCAATCCATGAAGGAAATTCAACCAATAAGGCCCCTCTGTTCAATGGAACAAACTTTGCCTTCTGGAAAGTTAGAATGAGAACCTACATAATGTCGTTAGGTGCAGATGTCTGGGATGTGGTAGATACTGGTTATGTAAATCCAGTTG
>ML812418.1:57843-79402 GCA_009831015.1 Picea engelmannii
TGTTGCATTAGGATATTAAATTCATTACAACATGATAAACAACATTGAAAGTGATACATCATCATTAATAAATGACACATAAGAAATGCATTAACATAATTAAAAATGATCCTTGGATGGGGTTCCACGAAACACAAGGCGGCCATGTAGCACAGGCCAGATCTCAGCCATTAATATGGCAGGTCGGCTCCCCTCCCCTCACCATTAAATGGAGGACCGCCATAACTACCCATCAAGCGGTGAAGGACTGCTCCCTCACGTGAGAAAAGTGACGGCCATGAGATTCAATGGATGGGAGACACTGGTGGCAACAGTCATGTCGACCCTCTGTGTTATCATCCAACAAAGAAGAAATTTGAGCCATTTCACCTTGGCATTACACCAAACCGGTAGCTCTGTGCACTGGTGCAGCTACCAGAGGGCTTCCAGCACACTTACATTTCTCATTAGCACCCTCCATTTCTCATCCATGCCACGAGAAAGAGGCAGGTTGCGCCGTGGCCCTGCCTGGCACAACTTCCTCGCTAGACAAAGGAGAAGGAAACTGTTAGAGCGGGCATTATCCATAGCCCGCACTCAGTGTAGGGAGAAGGCTAGGATGCCATCGATGGCGTATGTGGAGGAGGTGATTCTAGAGAAACCAATCCAGCAGGCACTAGTGCACCAGACATAGAACAACCTATGTGGGAGGCAAGGGAATCTCACACTTGCATAATTGAGGATAAATTCCCTGAGGAATTCCTCCACCTTGACCCCGAGGACACCACGCATCTAGGAGAATTCAAAATTTCAAGCGCAGTGGAGGTAGCCGAGGAGCACGGTATGGACGAGAGATTCAGGATGGTGAAAGACAAGGAAGGAGAACATGAGGATTCAGGAGAGGAAGTCAGTGGTTTGGAGGTGGAGGGTGGCCCAGTCCTGGCACTACCACCTATTACGACAATCCCAGATCCCTGCCAAGAACCACCGCCATTTTTCCACCCGGAGCATCTTGCGCTAGTGTTCAAGCTCAAAATTTAGATGGTAGATCATATTCACCGTGACATCCTCATTCACCAACGTATCGATATGTTGTATGAGGCATACTCAAATGCACCAGTAGGCCATAAATTCTTGACTTGTGCTAGGCCATTTGTGTTCCAGCCTCGGAATGACCCTCTCAGTGGCGACCCCAGTGATGCAACCTCTGATGCAAATGGGTAACTATGTGGCTTGGATTTCAAGTCAGCTACTAGTGCTGCTACAACACAATTTCAATTTCATTCTTAGATCCTTGTTTAATTTCCAGTTTAATTTCCAGTTTAGTCTTCATGGCTTCTCTGAACAATGGTGGACAAACTTAAGGCTGCCACCTGCCCTGGTTTCTGTTTGGTAGGGCAGATGGTGGACTGAAAATTTTGACATTGACATCACAGTCTGCCATCTGTCTTAGTTTCCGCTAATTTGGCGGAACAATTGGCAGACTGTTGCTATGTGTTTTTTTTGTATTGGAAAAGTTTTAATAGGATTTTCTCTCTTTTTATTCACAACAACAAAAAAACATAATTAAAAGCAACATTTAATTAATGCATCATCATAATAATTAATGACACAATCAACACATCAAGATCGTTTGAAGCATAATACCAATAAGTGATTAACCATTCCACTAAAATAATAATGATATACTCTCCCAACCTACCCTGGAAGGTTAGGACCTCCAAGACACATAAGCAACGCTCAAGCCCAGGATTCATCCGATTGATTTTAACCACTTAAGGTCTTAGGGCTGGTGATTGTTCTAAGGAACAAGGAGGTGTCTAAATCCCACTAACACAATCAAGTCAAAATCCAACTAGCTCAATCAATCGACATCATTAATGTTCATGGCGCAAAAGAAATCTAAATACTCAATCATTCATATATCGAAATTATTCATGGTGTAAGAGAAATCTAACTACTAACAATCATACATCAACTTTATTTAAGTAAACAAGAGTAACTAAATTCTAGAATAATCATATATCAACATAATTAATGGCGCAAGAGTGATCATCATCTTGTTTTCAAGGTGCCAGAGAATCTAATCACATAACCAACCATACATCACATTAATTCCAAGGTGCAAGAGAAATGATCAATTTTATTTTCATACATCAATATTATTTTCAAGGTGCGCGAGAAATCTAACAACAAGGTAACCTTGCGAACATTACATCTATGACAAGGAACCACAATTTACCATGAGTTATCTGATAACACCAATTTATAAAGTGTTAGAACATTTATCTCATCTCTCCATTCATCGAATACTCGCCAATTCAAATTCCATCTCCCATTATACCAATAATACACTTCACAAATATTTAAATTCTAAAGGTACATGTACGCAACCTTATTATTCACTTAATCAACACAACATTATGAAACCTATAGTTAAATTATTTCTACATGATTTCACGATAAAAATTTCGAGTCACTACCTAAACAAGAGGGCACTAGATGGAGCGAGCCCCGAACTCATTTGTCTAGGAACAAAAATAAAAATACCCCTTACTAGGTTCATTACAATTCACAATTATATGGTTTAGACAAGATCTCTAAGGAATGTAAGGTGAATTGAAATTAACAAAAATATAACCAAACTTAGTCATTTCCATACCATACTGTTGCGGTCATTTCCCACTTCCAAAAAATTCCCTCCCCTTTTCTATTCTCTCGAATTCTTTTCCCCTTTCTACACTTACCCATTTTTCCCTTTTCTTATTTTTTCCTCTTACTATCCCTTTCTAGTTCTAACACTTAGTCGCATTTTAGACCGCAGGTTCCTGGGTTAGTGGACTTACAATTTCTCACCTCCATCTACAAATTCACATCACGAGTCTGACCGATCACCATGTTGTTCCATACTTAGGCGATTCTACGATCGCGGGTTCCTGGGTTGACAGGATCGAGCTTTCATGTTCCCGTGTTCCGTGATAGACACATTGCACCAAAGAGTTCCTCAATCTACATTTTGATCCTTTGACTCCCCGAAATGCCTAAGTGTCATTCTTCCTACATGAATTCATCTGATCGTCGCATCGTCCCACACTTAGCCAATTTCGCGCCTCATACCATCACGAGCTCTCAGGTTCGTGGGTTGATCCAGAATATATTTGCAGAACGAAATGAATACATATTATTATCAAAACATGCTTAACACGAAATAAAAAATATACAATAAAAATGGTTTCTATTCAATAAGGAAATAAGCTGAAACTGTAAAATGCAGTGAAAACAAGCTTGCTAGAATGGTGGGGGCTTATCTTTGAGAAGAGATGTGACGGTTGCGCTCATTCGCAAGTCGATGATTACAATGAGGCTCTAAAGGAATTTTTACAATGAACAAGAATGTCAAAAACCTTAGACATCCAAAAACCTAACCCTAGGAGATGAAGCACCAAAAGTCATGTGGGTCTCGTTTGGGTAATTTAGTACATCAACTTTCAAGGGTCATAAATTTTGCATATGATCTCTATTTTAGGCACACGATAGCCCGTTGGAAAGTTCTATCCGAGGACTAAACATTTTTCTGTGGAAATCCCTAAAAAACGTTTTTTAGGGCCTCAAAATGGCCCCGCAAATTAGGGACCCGAAGACTAGGGAAAAAATTGCCAAAATGAGCCAGTTGGAATAAGTGGGAGGCCACCGACATCCATCTGGATCATGGGTTCCCGGGTTCACAAAAATACCAAGTCACATATTTCCCCCGTCTGTCCCTGCCACCCTCGCACCCTTCCCAATGCACATTTACTATGCTTTTAATGCTAATAACTTACCATATAGGTTTGAAAGGATGGTCATTAATAAGCGAAAGGGTCGAGGAGATCTCCTATTAAAATGCATTAAAACAAGATTTATGGAGGATTAAATCATATCCCTCCAGCGTTCATTACTAACATAATTTGGAGCAAGGGAACATTCTCGTCGACTTATGGCAGCATCTCGACAACATTTCTGTGGAGATACACTGAATATTTTCAGGCACGAGGATCAAAGTCTTTAGTGGTCCAAGGCATATTCCTATTATTCATCCCCTTCTGCCCAGAAGGAAATAATCTGGACATTTGGAATTTCATGCATAGGGTGTGTCCCATAAGTTTTTGATTGTAAGGAGTTGGTAACCTAGTGCGTTGAGAGATACATTCCAAGCCAGCAGATCATCCAGTTGTGGGGCCATTCCCATGTCTCTCTATCACCTCAGGTTTTCCGTAATATGTTGAGGTTGTTGGATTACTGAGAGGGGGGGTGAATCAGTAATAGAGAAATTTAATCCTTTTATCCATATAATCAAAGTGTTATATCAATGTATCATTATCATCCAATAATTGCAGAGTAAATAAGAAATGAACAAATGAACAATCATACACACACAATACACCAGTGTTTTACATGGAAACCCAAAGCGAGAGAAAACCACAAAGTGTTTTTTCTTATATGTCTTAAAGAATTACATTCATTGGAAGCTCCATCTTCCTTTATTTTCCAACTGCAACTGGAAGGAGGCTCCAACCATGCATCAACCTGTACATCAACTTGTAATCAACCTGTACCATAAACAAGTACATCAACGATGCACCAACCTGTACCAAACAATGTGTAATCAAGTTGTACCATAAACAAGTGCATCAATCGTGCACCAACATGTACCATGAACAAGTGCATCAACCATGCACCAAACTTGTACAACAACCTATAATCAACCTATACCATAAACAAGTGCATCAACCATGCACCAACCTATACCAAACAACCTGTAATCAACTTGTACCATAAACAAGTGCATCAACCATGCACCAACTTGTACCTCAACCTGTACCATGAACAAGTGCATCAACCATGCACCAAACCTGTACAAATAACCCGTCACAACAACTTGTCTAAACAACCTATCACAACAACTTGTCTCATCAATCTTATCAACCAAATTAGATATACTCACCAAGATCAATCACCATGACAACTCTTAAAGATGTGCATCAACCAAGCATAACACAACAACTCATAATCATCACCAACAACTCATAATAATACAAGTATGCTACATCATCCATAAACCATGTGTAAAGAATACTACTAACAAGTGCCTCCAACCATATACCAAGTATGTACCAATCATGTATCAACTACTCATCAACTATGGCTCATCAATATGTACCAACATCATCAACTATACACCTCATGTATGTGCCAACTCATCAACTACTTGTCTCAACCATGTACCCTACATGTACCTCAACCAAATGACCTCATCAATTTCATCATCCAAATATGATTTGTAACTCTGTAATATACCTGGTGTATATGATCACATACCTACAAACATTCCTTAACTTTAACAACAAGAGACTAGCATTTTCATCAAAATTTTCTTTAGTCTCACATGACTATTTTTGGAATAGTCAAGAACCCTAACTTGAAATAATCATAACTATGTACCTCTAATGAATAAATATATGAAACTTATACACAATGTTCTTCAGTTTGTTTTATGCAATTCCTCCAGGTGTCACTACTTGAAACCTCTCAAAAAAGGAGTTATAGAAAAATGTCATACCTTGTTGAATTCTGTCTTATTCCAGAGAGTGACCTTGTAGAGCATGCCCTGCACCGAATATTTGTTGAATCGATATGAAAATGTTACAAAGAATACCACATAATTTACTCTAATCAACACAGTTGGTCTTACTGAATTTGGATATGTTAGGAAGAATTTATGATGTTTTTACCCGAAACACTTGTTTTAGACTAGTTTAAGGACTAGCCACAAACCCTATTTTCCACGGAGTGTAAATCCACAAATACAATGACACACAAGATGAATTTGTTACCACATATACTTGGATATGTTTCCTCAATGTCATAGAAATTTCACGGTCTGAAGCATTCTAAAAAAAAAGTTATTGCGAAATTGGTGAGATGACCTGTAAATAACATACCTTAGAAAGCATCATCAAAAGAATTTATCCTCCCTTGAATTCTGGCCTTCTTTTCTTCACCTTCCCTCTGAAATTTAGCTTATATATCCTTTGGTTACCTCAGACACCTATATATATTCAATATGCTCAAGTGTGATCTAAATGAGAGAGACTTTCCTCTTATTTATACTCTCCAAGTAGCTTCCTTAAAAACATCTTCTAGGTCACTTTGCCCACTTTCCTTATTTTAGGGTTAACCCACTTCTAATTTATCCATTAAATTTATTATTTAAATAATTCATTTTGTATTCACTTTGAATTATATTACACTCATCACTTCACTTTATTATTTACCTTCTAAAATATCTTAAACCACTTTGGCTACTTTGACCTTTTGGGGCTTCTAGATGACATATGAGGGTCCTCCAACTTCGTAAGGCCATAACTCTCAAACTGTGAGGAGTTATGTGACGTTCCAAATACCACCAGAAATGGAATGACATGTAATATCCATACAGTATAGTATTACCTTCAAATATATCAAAACTCATACCATTATCCATCAAACAAACTTGGGTCCATTACCCAAACGTGGGTTCTCCAACTTCTCATGGCCATAACTCTCTAACTGTGAGGAGTTATGTGATGTTCCACATACCATTGGAAATGGAATGAAAAGAAATATCCATCTAGGATAGCTTCACTGACAAATTCACTAACCTTCATCTCATTATTCCACAAATACGCATGGGTTCTCTAACCATACTTCTAGGATAACTCAATCTGCAAAGCGTCTTCCCATGAGGGATTTCAACATAAGGGGACCACTTTGGAGTTCATCCATTTGTACTTAGTCTCAACCATGAAAATAAAATAATGAGTCATCGTTTCATCAAACAAACTTGGGTCCATTACCTAAACCTTTGTGCTACTGGGCTTTCTTTAAGGGTTGACATCAATGACAACCAACCTTAATCAACAGAGGCTTCCCGAGCCAATGCTCACCTTCAAAGGTGAAGATTGTAGGGAGTTCTTAAAAAAGAATGATAATGGATTGGACCTCTTACCTAAATTCCTAGAGAATCCAACGACCATCCCTGAGGAAATCACAAGATTGTAGGTTGGATCATTTAAAAATCCCTTCCGGGAAATTGCATGGTGTTTCATGAGGATAACAGGACAGGAAACCACCGCCAACATCTCCCAGATGATTCTTTAAATTCTATATTTTATGGTCAAAGAATAGGCCATATTCGATTGTGTAAGTTGATTTCCATATAAATATCTTCCCAATTGGCACAATACAAGAAGGAAAAAAAATTCTTTATGTCATCTTATTTGGTTTTCGTGATAGCGCATTGCTTCCAGTTTTCAAGATTATCTGTGTGCAAGAAGGTAAAATCTGAATTTGATCCAGTAACCTTTTGTTATCAAACATTATGGAGGCATAAGGCCTCCCAACATTTTTATGAAGTCTTTAATGATTTTGTCTCAGTTTTTAAATAATTGTTGTTTGGAAAGAACACTCCCCAGATGTCTGACCAGGCGAGTAATTTCCTGGATAGGAAGGGGACACTATAACAAATGGAAAATTATAACGTTATAAGGATTTTTGGATCTAAAGAAAATCCTTCCTTCCTTACGTGCCACATATCTGAAAAAATGTTTGTTGTTGAAATTACAACACAGTACACCTACTGGTTGCATTTTTTCCATGAAAAGAGAAAAAATAAATTCATACCTCTACCTTGAAAAGTCGAGGATTTCATATTCAGAAATATGAACAAGATTGATGAATTCACGGGCCACTTCCACAAACTCAATTTAAAATATGTTGAAAAGGTAAAAGGGTTCGAACCTAGTGGTATTTTTGAAGAACATCTATTGGCTATTGGTTTCAACAATTATTTCATTTACACTATTCTGAATGAAGATGGAGACAATGCCTCAGACACTCCCGCTTGTGAAACTGGCAACCTAGAGACAATACTCAACACCAATGAGTCGTACAAGAAGAGAGGAAAAGGTTCGGGTGAAAAAAGTTCCCAATCCCTGACTGTCACGCCAAAGAGTACAACATCTTAGAGCATCACTCCAACGACCTACCCAGTTAAGAAAGTAACCCACAGTTCTTCAAGGGGAGGAGGAGATAAGAACCCTCCTTCTAGAAAAATTGAAAGTTCTCATAAACTTCCCTTGAGGAAGAAAAGAAAAAACATTGTGCAATAAGAGGAGGGACCTCGAGGAGAAAGTGATATCCACGACCTCTCCCTCGAGGATATGGAACTCAAAATTGACATCGAGAAAGTATTCCCAAGCATCGACCAGATAGAGAACACTGCTCACCAGAACCATCAGATGGAAATAATTGAGACCAAAATCTTCGACAAAGAAGAGTCTTTTGCATTTAAGAGCGTTTTTTTTTATAGCGAATCCAAAAATTTGGTTATTGAGAAAAGAGATGTAAAGAATAAGAAGGGGAAATCTCGTTCAGAGATTAACCTATAGAACATGCGGCCTTGCCAAATTTCCCAGATAAACTGAGCAACTAGAGATGCTCTAGACAATTCTATTGGAGGCCTTGAAGTGAAGAATTTCATGTTAAAGGAGAGAATCAAAGAATTGGAGGAAGCTTTAATGCCCCATTCCAGTACTTGCTAGTCCTTTAGAAATGATCAATCTACCACACTTGTGGCAAAGATAAAAGGATTGGAAAGCTTCCTCACATTAGTCTGAGGCTATGTGGAAAATAATATCAAGAAAAGAATGGAATTAATAACAAAGTCTTGGGAGATGTCAAAGATCATGGTCTCTTTTGGAACAAGAGCACACACTTTTCATGAATATCTACAAGCAGATTTGAAAAACAAGGAAGGTTTCTACCTCGATGCGGTTTTACCATTTGGTGTTAAAGTTACTAATATGACATAATTGAGAAGAAGAGAGGACGATTTCCCTTCTCCAAACCGAATAAAACAACTGAACGCATATCTTGAAGCCAGAGCCAGAGGTGGAAAAACCGGTGCAGAGGAACAGTTTGTTCAGAACTTCTTGCAAGACTAAAGATAGGGTATGCAAGATGATAATTGACAGTGGGAGTTCTGATAAATTAGTATCCATAGAAATGGTGGAGAAATTGGACCTGGAGACAACTACACATCCAAGTCCGTATAGAGTCTCATGGTTGCAGAAAAGGTCACCAGGTAATGGTAACTAAACAATATCTAGTTGAATTTAAGATAGGAGGATATAGGGATGAGGTTTTGGGTGATGTGATTCCCATGGATGTATGTCATGTCTTTTTGGGGAGACCATGGAAGTTTGATCGAACTGTCATTCATGATGGGAGAAAAAATACTTATACCTTGGAGAAAAATGGTAGGACACACATGATACTACCAATAGAGGATAAGAAAGTGAAGAAAGAAGCCAACACATGTATACTTCTCATGAGTGGGAAGGAACTCTTAATTGAAGTCAAGAAGGAACAAGAGATGCAATTTGTTGTGGTGAGGAAGCCTAGTGTCATCCTTAAAAGTACTTCTATGGATGATCTGATTGAATAAATTTAAGAGTTGTTAGAGAATTTTGCTGACATAGTAGTGCATGAGTTACCTCGCTCATTACCACCCATCATGAGTATCAACCATCACATTGATCTAATACCAAGAGTGATTTTGTCCAACAAAGAAGCATACAGATTGACACCTCAAGAGAATGAGGAGGTAAAGAGACAAGTCCAGGATTTGATGGACACAGGTTTAGTCAGAGAGAGCTTGAGTCCATGTGCAGTACCAACTATGTTGAGTCTGAAAAAAGATGGAGGATAGAGAATGTGTACAGACTCAAGAGCCATAAACAAAATCACCATCAAGTACAGATTTCCTTTGCCTAGGATGAATGACTTAATGGATTGTTTGAGCGGAGAAAGCTATTTTTTGAAGATAGAATTGAAAAGTGGATATCACCAGATAAGGATGAGAGAAGGTGATGAGTGGAAAAAATCTTCAAAACAAACAAAGGGTTGTATGAGTGGCTTGTTATGCCATCTGGATTAACAAATGCCCCAAGTACTTTTATGAGATTGATGAATGAGGTATTGAAATATTTTATTGGTAAGTTTGTGATTGTATATCTGGATGATATATTAGTCTTCAGTAAAACTGAAGAAGAGCATTTGAGACACTTAACATTAGTGATGAGAAGATTGCAACAGGAGAAGTTGCTGATAAATCTGAAGAAATCCTCTTTGATGAATACAAAACTCATTTACTTGGGTTTTGTAATCTCTTCAAATGAATTGAAGATGGATCCATAAAAGGTGAGAGAAATTAGAGAATGGCCATCGCCAAGGAGTATATTCAAGGTAAGAATCTTCCATGGATTAGCAAGTTTCTATTATAAATTCATTAGAATTTTTAGTGGTATTTGTGCACCAATATAAGATACAATGAAAAAGAGACACAAGTCTTTTAAGTGGATAGAAGAAACTAAGAAAATGTTCAAGATATTAAAGGAGAAGATAACAAAACAACCGATTCTTGTCTTGCTAGATTTCAGGAAGACATTTCAAGTACGATGTGATGCTAGTGGAGTAACAATTGGAGTAGTCTTAAGCCAAGATAATAGTCTTGTTGCATATTTTAGTGAGAATCTGAATGACACCAAGATGAAGTACTCCACATATGATAAATAATTTTATGCAGTAATTCAAGCCTTAAAGAAATGAAGACACTACCTTGTTCCAAAAGAGTTTGTTTTGTACAACGATAACCAAGCTTTACAATTCATAACCAGACAATAGAAGTTAAATCAAAGACATGCTAAGTGGATAGATTTTATGCAAAAATTCACTTTTGTCATTAAACATATTTTTGGTAATGCTAACAAATTTGTTGATGCATTGAGCATGAGATGTCTGATTCTGTAGGAATTTCAAATGAAAACCTTAGGGTTTGAACACCTTAAGGATATGTATTGTTATGATCTAGATTTTAAAGAGGCATATGAAGCATGTGAAAATCTTGTACTTAGAGACAGAAGTCCGTGGATAGAGTATATGATTCGAGATGGATTATTGTTTAAAGGTAGCCAATTGTGCATACCGAAGTGCTCGAATAGAGATAATTTTCTAAAAGAAAAACATAGTGGAGGTCTAGCAGGACATTTTGGCCATGAAAATATATTTGCATAGTTAAAAAATTCATACTATTGGCCAAGTATGAGGGAATAAGTGGAGAAATTCGTAAACATGTGTAAGATTTTCCAGTATGCAAAAGGGAGGTGACAGAACACTGGGTTATATCAACCATTTCCTATTTCAGATAGGCCTTGGGATGCAATAAGCATGGATTTCGTGTTGGGATTGCCAAGAACAAAAAGGGGTTCAGTGATTCCATATTTGTTGTAGTTGATAGATTCTTAAATATGGCACACTTTATACCATGCCAAAAAAATAATGATGCAACACACATTGCAAGTATGTTTTTCAAGGAAGTTGTGAGACTTCATAGGTTTCCTAAGAGTATTGTCTCAGATAGGGACACTAAATTTGTTGGTCATTTCTAGAGAACAATGTGGAAGAAGTTGAGGACAAAACTATCCTTTAGTTTAACATATCACCCTCAAACAGATGGACAGACTGAGGTGGTAAATCCGAGTTTAGGAAATTTGATAAGGAGTCTGGTCACTGAACATCATAGCTAATGGGATCAGATTCTGTCACAAGCAGAGTTTGCATACAATGACTCACCAAACAGGAGTACAAGGAAGAGTCCATTCCATATAGTATATGAGATGAATCCAAGAGGAGTATCAAAGTTGAGGGATTTGGAGCAGAGTGAATATAGAAGCACTGGAGTAGAAGACTTTGCTGCAGAAATGCAGAAGCTTCACAATCAGATCAAAGAACAATTGCAGAACAACAACAGAGAAAATAAATGCAGAGTTGATCAGCATAGGAGAGAACTTCAATTTGAATTGGGAGATCAAGTTATGGCACATCTCAGGAAGGAAAGGTTCCCAAGGGGAACATTTAACAAATTGAAATTGAAGAAGATAGGATCGTGCAAGATCCTAAGAAAATTTGATGCCAATGCTTATGAGATAGAGCTTCCAAAGGGTGTGGGTATATCGCCCATATTCAACATTTCAGACATATATCCTTACAAGGAAGATGACACCAAAGGATCAGAAGATAAAAAAGAGATCCAATGGGAGAAGCAGATGCTTGTAGTAGAAAATTTGCAGATGGAGAAGATCATAGATCAGAGAATTCGTAAGAAGACCAGGAGGAAAACCTATTTTGAATATTTGGTAAAGTGGAAATGACACCCAATAGAAGATGCCAGTTAGGTAAATGAAGTAGATATTCAGAAGCACGGAAAGTCAGTGCAGGATCTCATGGACAAGATTCCATGAATTTTTTTCCAAAGGAGTATGATGCAGGAACAACGTCATCAAAGCGCAAGTGGAGGACAAATCAGTGCCTTAGCATGCAATTTGAATTGTTTTATAATTTTAAATATGGCATATCATATAAATATCTTGAAAATATTGTAATTAAATAAGATCTTAAATGTTCAGAGGTTGAACCATCACGTGAGATCGATTGAGATTATATTTTCTTTAATGTAGTTAATAGCAGTACATATCTAAAGCATTCGCTCTTATCTATTTGTATTGATCATTTATTGTAATAAAGCTTTAGTAGTTGAAAGCTTTTAATTTGATAAGATAGCACTAAGGTAGTCAAAGGGAAAATCTCTATCAGCCCTTCTTGTATAAATCATTGTATTCATAGCCCAAATGAGGCTACTGAAGGTTATTGTCGAGGCTGCTGAGAGTGATTTGGAAGTAGCTGTTGAATATTATTGTAGTTGAAAACTGTTGGAGCTTATCGAGTTGTATGAACCCATGTACATATCATCTGAATGAATATAACAAAGAAGCGTTGTTCCAAATGTTTGGTGTTGTTTTTACTGTGTCTATCTGAATGAATGGTAGGCTTTCCATTTAATTACAATTCTTTGTTATTACTTGTTCTCATGCTATGAATGTTTTAAATGGTTGAATGTATGAATCCGTGAGGATTAGATAAGTTTCAATTGTTTCTCTTCTACGAGTTCATGCGAGTGTATAGTGTCCGCAAGGAGTGTGGTGACAGATTCTAGCTTGACCCAGAAGCTCATGAGAGATAACGTGGAGATTTATATGCAAGGAGTGCATAATGTCCACAAGGAGTGTGTTGATAGAGTTTGTTCTGACTCAGAAGCTCAGGAGGGATAATGTGAAGTTATTTGCAAAGAGTGAAAAATAATCACGCAAAGAGTGTGTAGGTAGAAACACACTTAACGCCAATTTGTTCAAGAGGAACAATTGAGTCGTGTAGGAACTGTTGCAAGGACTACATAGTTGCCCACAAGGGAGTTGAGTCGTGAAAGAAAATTGTTGCAAGGCGTTCACAACGTCGTAATTCAATTAAGTGACGAAGAGGCATTCTGAGGAGATCAAAGTTTCAAGGAGGAAAAAGATCAGAAAAGATAACGGGTGGAAATAATTTAGTAGGGAGGAGCCACTGAAAATTTCCTAATCAAAAAGAAAAATCCATTCGGAGGAATTAGGATCTTTCCAAACTGTGAGATATGGGGAAGTTGCATGGAGGATAGTCTTTGAATCCTTCAGTACTTCATGTGTTCGAAAGTTTGAAGGGGTTCATGGAGCCAGGTCATCGAAGTCTCGAAGCTGCGAAGTAAATCTAAGTTGTTGGTATCGAGGAGGATACATGGCAGTAGATCAGAGTCCGGGAGACAAAGATCCAAAAGATTTGCATGGAGCAGAAGCAAATTTTGTGAAGTTGTGAAGGCAAGAGATATGGACCATTGGATCCAGGAAGGACACGTGGCGAAGATCCTTGTGCCCCAGGAGAAGAGTACTCCGGAGGAAAGTGAGAGTAGTGAAGCCAAAAGTCCTGAAGGCCAAAGCCAATAAGAGTCGTTGATGAATGGAGGGACACATGGAGAGTGTATATTTACTTCGGAGGAATGGGAGTGTGAAGGCACGGAAACAGTTGAATCTCGAAGTCGGGAAGGGGGCTAGCCTGAGGTTATAGCTGTGGTCATAAGGAAAACAGGAGCCTAGCAGAGGATCTAGCGCTCACCACTCTATGTTACCAGAAGCGCCAAGAAAAGGCTTCGCGAGTGAAATAAACCTATGTGGGTAACAACAAGGGACCTGTGTGAATTAATTCCTGGATCTAGAAGAGGCCTAAAGAACTGATTCAACTCAAGTATTTGAATATCCTTGACCGGGAGGTCGCTCAAACCCTAGGAGGGAGGGGTCCTGCATCACAAGGAGAGCCATAAAAGGACATCAACGAGCAAGTGAAAAAACATGAGATACCATCTTATTAAGTTCATACTGATCACATTTTTTTGTCTCTATCAAGCTCTTCATCCAGTTACTCCACCTCTTTAAATAGAAAGGTTTAACCAAAGACTGATATTTTCATTTTTTTCTTCTTTCCAGGTCTTGATGCCTTCCTCCGCCCACTTTCTTATTTCTACGAGATTCATTCTTATACATATTTGCTTTATGGTCCACGTGATTCCCAATCCCATTCATTATGACAAACACAATTTAATTTAAGAGGATATGTATTGAACTATATATTTCTTAAAAATTCCAAGAGAGTTATTTTGGGAACAATCTCGACTGTACTTTGTAACCCAGTTTTTATGAATATAAAGCATTTGATGTTGATCTATCATTATCTCCATTTGAGTTTCCCATGTACTACTCTGTCAAAGTTCTCTTATGCATACATATCATTTTCATTTAGTTTTTATGTGATCATAAATCTTTAGTCCTACTATGATGGATGTGAGGAATTATGTTTATTTGCTTTAAATATATGAATATGCATGTTTCCTGATCCATTCTCAGGAACTCTCTTTTTAAAAGAAAATAAAAATATTTTTCGTTTTCTGTTATATCTATTTTATCTCGGACATAGAAGTACCACCTCTATAAAAACGCGAAAAAATTCACATCCTTATGAGGTTTCTATTTCGATCTTAACGAATTCAAACATCAACACATACCCTTCTTCAAATCAAGATCCTATCAAGACCTCACCCCAGTAAATGTAACTTAGTTACTCTTAATAGTAAACATAGTAACATATTTGGGTTATACATGTACCTTAATTTCAACTATGATATACATACGTAAATCATCATAAGGATTGTCTATCTAAGGGTAACCTTGACTGGACTCCACCCAAGGGAATCATAGTTTCTCCTATTATTACTTTTCTTGACTCAAATAAAGATAAAACTAGCACAGCCGCTAACTCGCGGCTGGTGAACGCCGAAAGGTTGCTGTTAAACTTCTTACTGGAAACCGTTGGTGATGCCAGCACAGAAACGTGGCCACGTTAATACCTTAATATTTTTTAATCAGATACATGTGGCAATAAGTTAGTGAACACAGTAATTAAATGTGTCCATTATCAATAGGTGTACTAGTTTTGCATGAGATAGATAGGGTTTATGGCCTAAATCCTTAACACCTTAGAGTTCGGCTTATTCAATTCCCCCTTGAACAGTCGTGACTATACCATCCCTTGGTTGATATAATACAAAATTCAAAAGGTTTTGCAAGCTGGAGTCTATCGTGTGTGGAAGATGTGTCACCAGGTGCAGAAGGAGATCGTTGATATTCTTTTAATATATAATAAATCTTGAATCCATCTTATCTTGAACCATGTGTATTTGATCAAAAATCCATTTTATAATTGTGATTGTGAAGCTTTTATTAGCATAGGTATTTTATTTACCAACCCTAATTAAGGTTTATGCTTAAGAAAATTCTAACAAAAACCCTAATTACAATTTCTAAATGAAAAGCGCCTATTAAAATTTCTAAACCAGTGAAAAACCATCTGCGCGAAGAAAACAGAGAGAAACCACATGCGCGCCTACATCGATGATACGATCCTCTCACCATGAAGCTGTCGATAATGTATTAAACATAAACTGCAGCCATCTGAATATTTTGCACAGAGCCAATAACCGATTATATAGAATAACGGGAATAGAATAATGGTGACATATGCGTGTGATCATGTTGTTGCCTCTAATCCCTTAGCTTCGCGAGCTCAAGATCGAAATGACTTGGATATTATTTAGCAAATCGTGGCCGAAGCACTGCTTAAAACATGAGTGTTCAAAAACCCCGACAGATGGCAATGAGGCGTTAGAATATTACAGTGGTCATACGCCCGCTAGTATTCTATTCCCCCAGAATGCGGCTCTTGACACAATTAAAAAGATAAAAACGCCTGCCTAATATGCCATTTTTGCCAATGACGCGTGAATGTCCGCTGTTATTCTATGCCACCGTTAAAAAACAAAATGTCTACCCAATCTGTCATCACTGCCAATGAGCTTGGATGTAGTGCCGAGTAATTACTTAAACGTTACAACTATAAGGTTGATATTTTAATATTTTAATTTATCTGGTGTTAATATTTTAATTTATGTTAATCACTTACGTGGCAATCAGTTAGTTATCAAAGTAATTTTTAAATATGATTAGATAAATGTAAAAAAGTAAACACATAAACGGATATCTTTATAATAGCTAGGAAGTTAATGATTGAAATCACAGCTATTTATTTTGTGTGACTACTAAGAATATTCCAGCCATATAACTTATTAAACACTAAACCCCTATTAAATCTGCCCATTGTCAATAGGTATACACCTTTCGGCCTAAAAATACGAGGCGGAATTTAATATATGAAAGAATTTAATATATGAAAGTCAGTTAATCCAAGACTTTTCTATGGAGAAGATACTATCGTCCACCCGAGAATCGTGGATATACGATCGATTCCAGTTTCCTTTCGGTTGACAGTCAGGGATTAAAAGGATGTCAGCGAGAGAGGTTCTGGATTTGCTGGATGCAATCTTATGTAACTCCCAGGTACAGGGTGGAAGGTAAAATCCGACCAGGCAGCGTATTAAAGGCTCCTAATAGTTATTTTTCGAGCAAGAGACACAACAGAAATAACGGGCACGGAGTTAATACCTCACACAGGGCGAATCGACTAAGATCAACCAGGGTTCAACCTATCGCCAGTGAATCTGAAGTTAATCAAGAATCTTATAGCCCACATTCAACAAAACGTTTGGCAGGAGGAGTCTGGATTTCGAGTCTTGCTGGGCGTCTGAGGTAAGCCTGGAATTCGAGTTTTTATTTTGACTGGCAAGTGCCATTAATGACTCTAGATGTTAGTTAAGGAATGGTACGTGCCATTGAGTTTGTGGCTGGGAAAACGCCAGGTTGGACGGGGAGTTTTGCTACAGGAAAATCGTAATCGTAATGATCTCTACAGAAAAACGCCAGGTTGGACGGGGAGTTTTGGTATGGGAAAGACATAGGTATAGGAAATACAGTCTCCAAACTTCACAGTAATCGTAACGATCTCAAATTGACTTTTAAAAAACACTCCGGCAAGGAGGAATCCTCAGTCCAGTTATAGTCAATGATTGGTGTTAAACTAATTCGATATAGCATAGAGGAAGGAGAAGGTTGCTCGAACCAAGGAGACCTATTTTAAATAATAATAAAAAAATGATGCACGAGGTTGGGTGAGACAACCTGTCACATGGATCCTTCAGAGAAAATGGGGAAGGTATAAGAAACCATATATTCTTGTAAACATAACCAAGCGAGAGACTGATACTACTTTTATTTACAATATGAATAGAGCACTGCGATGATGAAGGCAATGCGTTAGCTCACGTTCCAAAGAACTTCTTAATCCAGAAAGGGAACCATCGATACCTTACCTTTGTGAGTACAGGTTGAAAAGTTTTAATCCCATATTAATAACGATGGTGAAGCTAAACACTGTGGAAATACCAAAAAATGCGCGTCAAGACTCGACAAAAGGCAACAAAATCGTATCACTGATCCATTGCCAAATAATGTGCATAGAAGATCA
The DNA here is from genome assembly GCA_009831015.1 of Picea engelmannii. Lineage (NCBI taxonomy): Eukaryota > Viridiplantae > Streptophyta > Pinopsida > Pinales > Pinaceae > Picea > Picea engelmannii. The sequence goes on from ML812418.1 coordinate 75,796, forward strand.
TTGTTTGCTCAAGGTTTTCTAGGCCACCTAGATTCATTGACTCAAGTTTTAATTTTGTGACATGCTCTTCAAGATGCGCACCGTGCTCCAAGGGTGCCACTCACCTTTGATTCAAAATTTTAATTACGCAATGTGTCATTCAATATGCAATCCATGCTTCAAGGGTGCCACTCGCCTTTGATTCAATTTTTTTTAATTACATGATGTGCCCTTCAAGATGCACTCTATTCTTCAAGGATGTCACTCACCTTTGACTGGTTTTGGTTGTTTTTCAACCCCTGGGTCAACACTCCATTCAGACGACCTTGTGAAAGACTAAGGGCTTCTAAGGAATAAGGACCCTGCCTTATTGTGATCCCCTTAGAAATCTTCGTGAGAGACTGTCTCAGTCTACCCTCATGACATCGTGGATCTCTCAAACTAGGTAATCGTTAACCTACAATTCAAGCCACGATGGAAGTGCTAGTAGATTGTAACAAGAATGTTGCCACACCTCTCCCTCAATATTTGGTCTATGTGCATGGCCCCTTTACTCCTTATGTGAGTCATATTAGAAAACAATAATCAGCCTACATCCATCAATGGAATACTATCAATGATCCATAAAAAAACATCATAATATAATCGATCATATGCCACATATGCATAAATGAAACACTCAAACCAATACAATCCACTCTCTGACTCAATCCAGAGTCCAAGGAGGTCCATTGATGCCATCGACATACTTAATCTGTCAAGTGTCCTGCAAACTTAGGAAAAACTTGTCAATAACATATGTCAATATGAATATAACAAATAACATTAAATCATAATCCATCAACAACATCATAAGAATCCATAAGCGAAATAATAACCATGTACTATAACTGGATCACTTGCACGCAAGTGTCCTCAAAGAATAATCCAATAACATGTGCTCACAAGAGCAGGATGTTACATATATATATTGTAACAATCAAATATATACATGTGAACAAACTCTAAGCTAGGTCCACCATGAAATCTAGAGGCATCAATACCTTTTCCACTAGAGTCAGAGGCATTAGTACATCTACCAAGTAATAATTTTGAATAGTACAACCACTAGTTAATAATGTTGAATGTAGCATCTTATGTGTCTCTCCACCAGAAATTACAACACCTAATGCGATGATAGCATCTATAAAATCAATAGTGAATGCAATGGGTGTATCAACTGGTCAGTCGACTTATAGAGGAGATGGTGGTTAATCGATTATTAGAGAAGGAGATGGTGGTTTCTCTAGTGCTAGAGTTGGATATGGAGGTTGATATACTCATAAAGGAGATGGTGTTTCGTTGGCTCATGGAAGAGATGATGGTTAGTTTGTTCATGGAGGAGGTGGAGGATTATTGTCCTAAGAAAATGAATCTAAAGAAGAATATCGATGGTGATAGTGAGATCTTAACCTCTTTAGTCAGTTGAGAGCACTAATAACATGATGCATCAATAATGTCATATTTCAAGGAAGGGTTTCACATATTGGTGCAAGATCATGATCCCACATGACCTCCCTAGCTCATACAGGGACCACTTTGTGGCAATCTATCAATGCACATATATGATTTGTTAGCTCCAGATGAAATCTATGATTTGGTTTGCATTACATGATAGGTCTCTACCCCTAAGGAAATTCATCAACCTCAACCATATTCTCATCCCATTGGAAAGGAACCTCTCCAATATATGTTCCAACATTTGCAAAATAATAGACAAAAATAATTAGACAATTTAAACAAAATGTTATAATAAATTGCATGTGCTTGAAATAAGACAAACAAATATACATCTAAATTAACCAAAATTTAATGATAATATTACCTCTAACATATAGTGGCTTGGCTTGACTAAATATAATATTCACACATCCTCATAAGGCCATCCTTGCATATGGATACTATACAATATCAAGAGTGTAATCATTCTCACTATTTAAAAACTCTAATACATTTGAACTCACCAGCCTAGATGGCCACTCATAATGGCCCTTATTGAACAACATTTGGCCCCACATGCTCATACAAACATTAGTCATTGGCTTAGGAGGGAGGTGGTGGAATTCTAGTATAATTACTGTAAACCTATCAAAAAATAAAGTGAATGGATATAACTAAAATGGGAATATAATCCTCCCATCAAACACAACACAATAATAATTTAGAGAAAAATAAAATTGTCCCCAAAAATGGCAGACCACCTAATCACTTTGGGCCTCTAAAATAGAGAATCTACTTATTGAAATAGAGGGAAGCTAATGTAATTTCCATCATAGGTACAATGTACCAATGTCATGATCATAAGAAATAGGCACCTAACCTCCTCTGCATCAAATGAATGTAAATTTAACTGGCCACCAACAACTTGGAAGTCAATAGGGTTAGCGATGTCACCACTGACATATATTTACACAAATATGATTTAACCATCTCCTGCAGTGTTAGGTGGGAGATCGAGGAACTATATAAAATCCTCCCCTCTTCTAGACAACCTACTAAATATCCTCCTCTATGGCCTGATATCATAAATTGAGACCAACCCTAAATTCCTACCTAGAATGATCACACCAACGAATCAACTAACTGAACAAGCACATGCTCCCTTTATGAGATGTAGCCTCCTCATAGAAATTGAGGAGGCTAAAATTTCTCAAAAGGACATGAGTCTCTATTGTAATAGGGTGAGAGTGGATATCCCTCCACTAACAAATTTGGGTCATTTTGCGACGGCTATTTCGATGCTCTTGTGACGTTATGTTGTGGATATTGTGACAAATCTTGAGTTTCTGAAATGTCGTATCATAGAACGTGGCAATTTTGACGAACTTGAATTAACGTCGCAAGCGCGACAATCGTAGGGAACTTCTCACAATTGCGACAAAAAAAGAAATATCATCGCCAATACGACAATATAGGAAAACTAAGTGAAACCAACTGTTCGTCGCAATTGCGATGACAATTTTCCATGGTCTATATCGCAAATTCGTCGCAAGATTTTTTATTGTCGTCGAAATTACGACAACTTTTTTTTATTGATTTATATAGAAAATTCGTCCCAGGATTATTATTGTCGTCGCAATTGCGACAACAACTTTTCTTGATTTGTATAGCAAATTTGTCTCAAGAATTTTTATTGTCGTTGAAATTACGATGACATATTTTCTTGTTTTATATAGAAAATTCGTCGCAGGATTTTTATTGTCGTCGTAATTGCGACGCCAACTTTTCTTGATTTATATAGCAAATTTGTCACAGGAATTTTTATCGTCATTGAAATTGAGATGACATATTTTCTTGTTTTATATAGAAAATTTATCGTAGGATTATTATTGTCGTCGCAATTGCGACAACAACTTTTCTTGATTTATATAGAAAATCTGTCATAGGAATTTTTATTGTCGTCGAAATTGCAACGAAAAATTATTTATTTAAATTTTTATTTTTTATTTTGGGCTAATTGTATGCTCTCAATATTGAAGGTATATATTCTCTTTATGTATATCTATGTGCATAAGTGTATTTAGTACTAACATAATGTTTTACAAGACAATTCATGAATGCTACATTAACATGCATTTTCTATAAGATC